>JAAALK010000288.1:23776507-23894031 GCA_019279435.1 Zizania palustris
TCCTTGCTGGCAAGAAAGAAGACCCATGAGTAGCGAGAGAAGTCATCGACAATAACTAACACATACCACTTGCCGCCTAAAGAACTAACCCGAGAAGGACCTACAGTGTCCATGTGGAGAAGTTCTCTGGTTGTTCAGTCATCACTGTGGTGACTGGCGAGTGCGAAGCAGCAATCATTTTACCATGTCGACAAGGAGCGCAAACTAAATTCTTCTCAAACTTGAGCTTGGGCAATCCTCGGATCAGAGCTAGGGCACTCAGACGAGCAAGCAACTCAAAACTCATATGCCCTAGTATCCTATGCCACTTCCAAAGCTCAAAAGTCGAATGTGCAACAAGACAATGAGAAGAACCAGATGACTCAGAAAAATCAGCTCCAAAAACTCTCCCAACTCTAAGATCTTACAAACCACAACGCCATCAGAATTGAGTACTTGTGAAGTATCGCGATGGAATCGCACTTCGAAGCCCTCATCAAGCAATTGAGATACAGAAAGCAAATTGTATCCCAAGTTTTCAACCAAAGCAACATCTTTGAGAGTGAAATTCGAGTTGATTCTTACCACACATTTACCTTTCACTCTATTCCTTCGATTGTTCCCGAACGTGATATGTTCCCTTTGCTTGGTTGTGGTGAGGCTGGAGAACCATGCTGCATCTCCAGTCATGTGGCGCGAACAACCGGAGTCCATGATCCACATGCCCTCCAAGCCTCGGTCTGGCGCCTACACATGATAAGAAAATCTCGATCGCTCAGTGCCGGGGAGAGTGAATATATGACGAGGCATCCAACACTGAGTGATACGAGTAGTAGGCACAGTAAAGGTAGACTATCTACGCACAGGATAATCAGAATGATGCAAAGTGCGAGGTCTACCTACATGCTGAGATCTAAAAGCATGACGAGGTCTCCTACTCTAACGAGGTACAAAGCTACTCGCCCGGGGTCTACCACCATGTGGAACATGGTGAACACCTCAAGGAGCAAAACCTCTCCGAGAAGTACGAGGAGCCTCAAAAATAGGACGTGAGTACAACTCAGACTCATGCATACCTAAAGATGGGTAGTGCATGTTATGAAACCTCATCGCCTGAGAGCGTCGCTCATCCTTGATGTGATGAAAACAGAACCCAACCAAGTGACCTGCCCTCTGACAGTAGGAACAATGAAAAACTCTCCTAGGGGCACTCTCATGGGTCATAGGAGCAATCCTCACAGGCTCCTTGGGCTTCTGCTGAGTGGTTTTCTTAGGAGGAATTTTCTTTGTGGGAGGAGTTGTTTTCTTCGGAGTTCGGGTAGGCTTTTTGGCTGATGGAGTGTCTAACAGAGCTCTCTCTTTCTCTAGGGTAGTGGGTGAGGTAAAAACATTTTTGTTCTCACTGTCTGAAGAAATCCTCTCAAAACCCAAACCTAGAGCTAACCCTGCTCTGTCAGCACACATCTTGGTTTTGGCCAAGAGCAAGTCCATCCTACCCTTTCCCTCAGTGCATTTGTTAACCACAGAAAAAGGTATTCATTTTCAGTCATTAGGTTCTCAGCTCTCTCTCTAACAGTGCCTAGCTGGTCCTTAAGGGTTATGCAAGTGTCACACATAGGTTGCACATCCTTAGAACTACCGGCCCTCTCCAATCTAGCCTCTAAGTCATGAACATGCTTATCACGTAAATCAATGCTCTCACGTAATAAAGAATAGTTCATGCATTCAATTATATCACGAGGACTAGAATCCACCATCAAAAGCTGCTTCTGTGCAGTCTCAAGCTCAGAAAGAGTTTGAGCATGCACAGAACGCAACTGAGCAAGCTCACCCATGACAACAGTGCAAGATTCACATTCAGCATCATTAACCCTAGACTTAAGCATGACATAATCAGTAGAAACAGATTCTAGCCTAAGTCTAAGGTCTTTTCTATCTCTAGCGGCTTGCACAAGTAATCTATCCTGACCAAGAACAACTTCATTCAGTTCATCTAATTTGATTGAAAGCTGGTCATAGGATAGAGGTACCTCAGATGAGTCAAGCTCATCGCCGCTGTGATCGCTGTCGGCCATGAAGCAAAGGCCGGTGAAGTCTCGTCCCTTCTTGTCCTTCTTGTCCTCCTTCCTTGGGGACTCCTCCTCCTCAGAGCTCGACTCCTCAGTAGAGGAAGTGTCGATGTCGCTGAGAGCAGCTACAAAGGCTCTGGAAGCGGCTTTGGCTACCCTCTTAGTCACCTTGCCGCGCTTGCCCTTCACAAAGGGTTTCCTCTCCTTTTTGTGGTATCTGGGGTGCTCATTCTCATCTCTCTTCTTGAGTTTTGGGCAATTGGCCTTGATGTGAGAAGTGTCGCCACACTCAAAGCAACCACTAAAACCACATCTCCTCTGATCCCGTCTCTCATGATGAAAACGGGTGAACCTTCTGGCAATGAGAGCAAGCTCATCATCATCCAGAGTATCCACCTGCTCCTTAGTGACGGAGACCAGGGAGGACAAAGCAAAACCATCTTCAAGAACACAAGTGCCAGATGTGCTTCGTTCTGCAGTGGTGCCACGGCTAGTGCTGGAAACCAGTGCCAATGGTTGTGGCAAGGAGTTCCTATACACTGCAAGAGATGTCTTGGCAATCTCTATGGACTTTAGCTTGCTAAAGAGCTCATCACAGGTCAATGTGTCATAACCTATGGACTCCTCAATGCTGGATATCTTCACTTCCCATATGCTATGATCAAGAGCATAGAGAAGCTTGATAGCCCTATCATGATCATTGTAAGCAAGCGTCCCGTTGGACCGCAAGTTACTCACTATTGCATAAAAGCGAGAAAACATGGCATCTATAGATTCACCAGGTGCCTGCACAAACAGTTGATACCGTTGATTGTATGTGCTTTGGCGCCTGGCCTTAATCTGTGTAGATCCCTCATGAAAAATAGTGAGTGTAGTCCAAATTTCCATAGCAGTCCTAAGGTGCTGCACCCTATCAAACTCACTTCTACTCAAACCAATGAACATTATATTTCTTGCCTTCGATTTGGCATTATACTGATCCTTCTCTGTTTGAGAGGTGCGAGTTTCAGGGATGGAGTATTGTGAGGTCACAATCTCCCAAATTGCATTTCCTTGGCTTAGCAAGTAAGCCTCCATGCGCACCTTCCAGTATGCAAAGTCCGTCCCATCGAACAGAGGTATTTTACTAACTCTGTCCATGTCGCCAACAGATCACAAAACCGGTTAAGGTCAACTGGTGATCTTAACCCGCTCTGATACCAATTGTTGGACCGGAAACGGTGACCAGAGGGGGGGGGGTGAATGGGAGCTTTTAAGATTTCAGACTAAAAAACACACACTTCACTCGAACAGGCTTCTCACACACTTCTCCAGAAAAGATTCAGAGCACAAACTCAACTCAAAAGAAGTGAGACACAGAGAGATCGAAGCATGCAGTGAGGTATGCATACAAGTTCAAGCAGTAAATGAAAACATAATTAAAACTTCATTGCTTGAACAGGGAACACAAAATGAACTCACATGATGAATACAGAGAGTGTGGCGGCTAGCACAGGAGTTCTATAATGGCTGCTCAAAGTGTTGATGTGACCTAGCCAGCCTCCACTATTTATAGACACAATTCAGCCCTATGAATATACTACTTTACCCCTAGGGTTTACACTGTTTTTGTCTCATCAGAACAAGGGGGTACAACTGGTAGTCTATTTTATTTGGAGGCTTCTTTTGTCAGCTTTGTAGAGGAGACAGTACCAGCTTTTGTAGAGCAGACGCTGTCAGCCTTTGCAGTTTTGGACCCTTCTGAAGCCCCCCTTCACCGAAGTCAGCCTTCGATACAGTGACAGTTTTGAGCCGAAGCCGTCAAAGCCCTTGGGCCTTCGCACCAACACCTTCGGAGTGGACCACCACAGCTTCACAGCTTCTCCCAGCTCGAACTCCATCAGTTCATGTACCGAAGCCACGCATGGCCGAAGTACCTCAAGTCAGCCTCACTCCGGAGCCAGCCTCACTCCGGAGCCAGCCTCACTCCGAAGTCAGCCTTACTCGGAAGTCAGCTTCACTCCGAAGCTAGCTTCACTCCGAAGCCTACCTCACTCCGAAGTCAGCTTCACTCCAAAGTCAGCTTCACTCTGAAGCCAGCCTCACTCCGAAGCCCCACCTTCGGAGTACCACCCTTCGAAGTCCCTCCTTCGTCCAAGGCCTCCGCATGAAGCATTCCATGAGCACTTCGTCGCAGTGTCTCTCCCCGAGCACACTCCTCGACGATCCTCACCCGGACCATGCCTTCGATGCACCTCGACTTCGGAGAACTTCGTCGGGTATACCTTCGAGTGTCTCCCTCCAGAGCACACTTTGAACACCGTGCCTCATTGCTGAGGACTTGATCCACCATACTCCGAAGTCACTCCATTCGGAGTACCCTTCGATGTGCCTCGCCTCTGAGGACTTCGTCTCGGAGTACGTTCACCCGGAGCCAGGCTCCGCACTTACTGCCTTCTCCTGGCGCACCTCGACCCGAGGTCCGAACTCAACCCCTTCACAGCCTTCGTGACGGAGCTCCCTGCTCCCAAGGCATCAAGCCTCCCGCTTGACCCAGGTTCACCTGCTGCGAACCGTCCGTCGCTTCCGAAGTCACCTGCGCACCATAGACAAATAGACAAGTGTATCCAGTACCCCGCAGACCTCTCCGAGTAAGCAAAATTTGATACACACTTTGGTGTACCGCCCAAAGTACCAAACCCTTCGGTACAACCCAGTCATCATGTACTGTCAGACCCCTCCGACAGGCACACTCCGCTGCAACAGCTGCAGCAACCAGAACCACCGAACCCTTCGGTGAAACAACCTCCGAACCCCTTCGGAGGGACCCCTTCGAATCAAAGGATAAAATATGTCAATCACTCATCATAGACTCCGAAACCAACCCTTGGTTTCTCAAAAGGTGATGATGTACTCTCTTCCTTCAATGTCTTGAGTCAACACGACTCCAATCACACTCTCCTCCACGGCAATATACAGCCGAAACAGAATCCCGCCCTTCAGCGCCCTTACTACTAGCGGCGTCGATAAGCACTCTTTGATTTTCTCAAAAGCGCGTTGCTGGCTTGCCCCCCAAGTGAACTCGGCCTTATTTTTTAGCTGGAGTATCGGGACGAAAGCATCAATTTTGCCAGACAAGTTAGATATAAAGCGTCACAAATAATTAACCTTGCCTAGCGGTTTCTCAACATCTTTCCTAAATGTCAGCGCTACACATCCACTAATTTTCTCAAGCCTCTTAGGATCAATTTCAATGCCTCTTTCATGAATCATAAATCCCAAGAACTTACCCATCGACACGCCGAAAGCACACTTTGAGCGAGTTCATTTTGAATCCATACTGGCGCATTCTTTCAAAAGCAATTCTTAAATCGGCGAGGTGGTTCTCCATAGAGTCCGATTTGACCACAACCTCATCTATATAAACCTCTAACATAACTTCTAGCAAGTCATGAAAGATTAAGTTCATGGAACGTTGGTATGTGGCGCCAACATTCTTTAAACCAAACGTCATTACCACCCACTCAAACAAACTGAAAAAACAACGACAACGAAAAGACATTCTAAAAATGTCTTCTTCGGCCATAAATATTTGATTATAACCAGTGTTGCCGTCATGAAAACTTAGTACCTTGTGTCCCGGGGCATCGTTGATTAACATGTCGGCTATTGGCATGGGATACTCGTCTTTCGGAGTGGCTTTGTTCAAATCCCTGAAGTCGACGCAGATGCGGATCTTGCCACTCTCTTTCTTCTCGATAGGTACAATGTTAGCGACCCATTCCGCGTACCTGCATGGCCTAATAAAACCTGCCGCTAATAGACGTTCAACCTCCTCTTTAACTTGGTCATAAATGGCTGAATTGAAGCGGCGCAATAGCTGCTTATAAGGCCTAAACCCAGGTTTGATGGGGAGCCGATGCTCAACAAGCTCTCGGCTTAACCCAGGCATCTCGCTGTAGTCCCATGCGAAGCAATCAACAGACGATCGAAGCAATTTTATTACTTTAGCCTTTACATCTTTATTCAAATTCTGATTTACAAATGTCGGTCTCGAAACACTACCATCTCCTATGTATATTTGTTCCAAAGGGTTAGCCAACGAGAAGCCTTGACCTAATTTTTCTACCTTGCTAAAATCTTCAATGGCTTCGGCGACACCGTCTTGAGAAGACTGATATTGCTCTACGTGAGATTTTAGCCAATCAAGATTAGCGCTAGACATTCTACTATCTTAGACACAACCGAGCCACACCGGTCGGCTTCACGGAAATAGGAACAAACCTCCCCTCTAATACACTGACAAAGTCGTAATCCAAGAGGTCCAGTCCCGACAAGCACTCTATCTCATCATGGGTGGCGTCGCCGGATGCATCGGCCAGACTAACATGGGCCGATGTATCGGCGTATACTATCTTGAATTCATCGCCATCTCATTGTATTAGGTGCTGGTGCAGGGTAGATGGAACGCACTGGTTTGCGTGGATACAATCACGCCCAAGCAATACATTATAATTATCTTGCACGTCGACGACGAAGAAGGCGATAGGTAGAGTCTTGTTCCCTACTGTCAGTTCCAGAGACAGCACACCTTTGGCCTCTGTCCTGTCGCTGTTGAAGCTGTTTAGGGTGACATTGGTCTTCTTCAGGTCGTCGTCGTCCTTGCCGAGCTTCTTTAGAAGGGAGTACAACATTAGGTTCATGGTGGCACCACCATTGACGAGCATCCTCGAGACAGGCTTCTCGTCGATGTGCCCCCTTATGTCGAGAGGTCTCAGGTGACGACTCTTGTCTCCGGGCTTCTCGAATACGGCATCCCACGGGCCAAGGGCTAGTTGAGCGACCCCGGCCTCCTCCTGTAGTGGAGCGAACTCGAAAGGAAACATGATGACGCTGATGTCCATCGCTTGAGGAGCGGGCCCCTCGGAGACGGGAGTGTAGTCGTCGTCGAGCAAATCGTATTCGTCGGAGCTAACAACGGGGGCCGAGTCATCGACTATGACCGGCCTGGGTCTCCAGACTCTCTTCACGGTAGGCCGAGGATGGATTTCCTCAAAAAGTGTGTCCCGTGCCTCCTCGGCCTTATCCTCTCGTATCTCTTGTGCCCGCAAGCGCTGCAACCTCCTCTTTTGTGACTTGGATATCCCCGAGGGCACCCACGATGGATGTGGACGGGTGCCGAGTGCCACGGTCTTGCTTATAGTATTTTTTGCCGAAGGGGACTTGTTTGTCTTAGCCTCAGATATTTTGTGCTTGCCATGAGAGGTCTCCTGCTCCTGGTCGATCGAACCGGCCATAGCGGGCCAGTCTGTGCCGAAAACTGACGTAAGGCCGGTTGGACCGGCCACCATAGCCTGGTCAGACCGGGCTTCGACCGGGTCTTCGTGCTGTCCCATTAGGGCACCCTTCGGGATTGGGACCTCCTGGGATCCCACCCTGATGACTATAACCTCTCTGGCGTCTTCACGTTCATCCCTTCCGGTGACATCTTGCGGAGCCTGGTACTGAGGTACTACAGATAGGCGGGGAATAACATTAACATCCTGCGCCCATCCCCAAACCTACCACTCAGAAATGCTAGAAGGAATGTGAGTGTCAATAGCTGGACACTGCCCGGAGTTCTCCGGCAGTGGAGGCTAAGTCGGAGCCATCGTCCAGCAGTAGGGTGGTGGCATCAGGGGCTCTAGCGGCCTCGCTCACTGAGTGCCGAACCCGTTGGCCTGTTGGAAGCTTAGCCACGTCGACGGTACCTCGGACCAGACCAGCGAAGGGTCCTGCCAAACCGGAGGTAAACTAGCCCATGGCGGAGATGGGCCCGACCACTAGAGGCCGAATCCATCCAGAGGCTGCAGCCCGCTCAGAGGAGGTGGGTCCGGCCACTGAGGTTCGAACCCTCTCGAAGGTTGGAACCCCTCCGGAGGAGGTGGGTTCGGCCATTGAGGCCCGAAGTCAACCGGAAACTAGGGCAAGCAGGAGGATGGTTCGGCCACTGAGGCCCGAACCCTACCGATGGTCGGGACCAACCCCAGAGGGGGTTCGACCACTGAGGCCCGAACCCTGCCAGAGATTGTATCCACTCCGAAGAGGTGTTCGAGCCATGAGGTCCAAACTCAACCCTCACGGGAATCGCTCTCCTACGGGCTTCGTCCATCCCGGAGCCCATGGGCGAACACCTCTCCTCTCAGACCTTCGCTTGTGCTTGTCCAAAAGCATCTTGTAAGTCACCTTCGGCCTTCTGCGATGCCTGGCCAAAGATGATGGCTTAATATTTTCTTTCCACACTCCTACCTCCAGATTTTTTGGTACGAGTGTGCGTGTGCGAGTGTCTCCTAAGACGATCGCTTTCCCTTTATCTGACTCGGCCTGCTCTGGCCGAATCAACACCTTATTTCCCTCGAGCTCAACGTTGTTCATGGGAAAAGGGTCTCTATCTAATTTCATCTTTGGATTTGCTTCTATTTTCAATCATCCTTCCTCTATGGCCGATTGTACCTACCGACAAAAAACGTTGCAATCGTTAGTGTAGTGAGAATGTGAATCATGCCACTTGCAGTAGGGATGCTTTTTTAATTCATCGGCGGATGGCATGACTTGCCCTTTCGGCAGCCGTAGGAGTTGGTTTTTTAATAGGAAATCAAATATCTTATCACATTTAGTTACGTCGAATGAATATCTAATTTCATTAGGCCGACTCTTAGAGGGAGACGGCCGCAATTCGGAGCAGGTGACAGGCTTAGACTTCGCACTCCAAGTCCATTCAGCCTTGTACATACCGGCTGGATCCTCTTCCTCTTCGGATTGTCCCTCGTCAGAGTGCTCCATAGTGTGGATTTCAGCCCTTGGTTTATTAAAAGTTTTAACGAATTTTCTATCTTTGGCCCGGCCTTCCTGGACCAGAGCCTGTTGTAACACTTGGCTAATATCTAGTAGATTCTGGTTATCCATTCGTTCCCTAATTTCTGCCCGTAGGCCATTAAATGCGAGGTCTGCTAGGTCCCTTTTTGATATGTTTAGGCTAAAACATTTATTCCTACTGTCTCTAAAGCACTTGACGTATTCAGAAACACTTTCGCTAGTTTTTTGCTTAATCATAGTGAGGTGTGATAGCCTAAGCTTGGTCTCTCCTATGTAGAAATAATCATGAAACTTTTGCTCAAGCTGAGCCCACGTTTGCACAGAGTTTGGCGGCAACGCCGAAAACCAGGTGAATGTGGTGCCGAACAGCGATAGGGAAAATAACCTGAGTTTTAATGCATCCGATCCGCTAGCTTCGCCACATTGTGCTACAAATTGGCTAATGTGTTCTAATGTGGATTTACTACCCTCGCCGTCATATTTCGTGAAATCTAGGACTCTATAACCGTGAGGGTACGGAATGGTGTCAAAATGGTCAGGATATGGTTTTCGATAAACCCTAGCTCTATCCCGAGGTGCAAAGCCGGTGCATTCCCTAAATAGTGCGCGAATACGTTCCTCGATATCATCATGGTCTAATGCTTGCGCGCGTCTTTCATGTGATGGTGGGACACGTGGCGGTATATCGGCATGCTTTGGCCTATGCTGCGGTGTAGGAGTGTGCAGTGCGAGCAGTGGCGGCAGAGCAGGTATGGGCGCAGGCGGTGGTGGTGTTTGATAAGTTGGGTTTTCCTTGCCCTAAGCGTAGCTATGTGTTTCGGTTGTGGATGAAGTAGCCGGAAATGTGATGGTTTTTCCAGTATTGCCATCGGTTCTACTATAAATATGTTGTGCTGGCAGAATACTAGTGATTTGTGCCCGTGAATCGGCCTCAGTAAAGCCGAATCTTAAAAATATTGCCGCCACTTGCGAGACAACTGTGGGTTCTAGTTTGTTGGCTAGCGAGGCGCTAACCGCTTGGTCAATAGACGTAGCTATTCTACGGTCGACTTGTGAGGCAGATAAAGGGGGTGATGATGAGAATACCTGGGTTAAGTTGAGGTTGTCACGCATGACGAAGCCCGAGCGTGTATTTTTGCAATCTCTGAGCATCAGTTCTTCGAGTTCTCTTTTCTTCGCTTCAATCTTTGCTCGGTCTTCCTCAGATATGTCTGCCATGGTGGGCGTCATAATGTTGCGGTCATCGATGTCCGTGCTCCCCATAGTGTTCATCGGAGATGTAGTGGATGTAGACGTAGTAGAGGTACCCACTGCCGATGTAGAAGTAGTAGTCATAGTTGGCGTTGTCCCCAGCGGAGTCGCCAAAAAGTGCATTGATGCAGAAATGTGCCCCCGCACTTGGTCCTGTTCGACATCCAAAAGTATCGCAACGATACCGACATCGCGTTCCGACTACCCTGGATAGTGTCAAGGGATTTGGAATCGCCAGACAATCAGATAAATAATTGATATTTCAATCCAATTGGCCAAAAAGTATTAGTAAAATGTAAACAGTAACAAAATGACCAAAATACCTGGAATCGGCCAATTCGAAGGCCGATTCAGAGTTACACCGGATACTGGTTAGAAGCGTCCCTAGGGCACCTTTGGCCTCAGGCCCGGTCGGACCGAAGGTATGCCCTCAGTCGGACCGGACATGCGGAGGGGCTTCAGGGCGCGTCCCAAAGGTAACTGTGAGGTAGACTCCGGCGTGGCGTGGAGGGTTCCGGTCGGACCAGCGAAGCCCTCCCGGTCGGACCGGCGAGGCAGGCTTCGAAGTGTGCGGGCTCCAACGCGTAGGGCTCCAACGAATGGGTTCAGCGAAACGCTTCGGTGTGGTGCGGAGTATCATGGTCAGACCGGCGGGGAACCTTCGGTCTGACCAGCTGTTACCGAAAATATCCTGATGAAGGGGCTCCGGTCAGACCGGCCCTGTACCCTCGGTCGGACCGGCGATGGCAGATCCGATCTGTTAGAACCCGGACGAGCTAGAAAATGAGATCTGATCGCCTCCAAATTTTGCGGAGATGTTCAGGGAGACAATTGATCTACAAAGATAATAAGAGATCAAACACAATTCGGCCAGAGGGCCGAATTGCCGAGTAGGGCGATAAAAACCAATAAAAAGGATAGAAATCCATTACGTGGATTAGCAGGAGGTTCACAAGCAAACCAGCAAGGGTTACCGTGATTACGGACGTGACAGACGGAGGGCTTTCAAGCAAACCCACAAAGATGCAGAAAATAAAGAAGATAAATGCGATTCAAAGCTAGGGCTTTGGATTTTTGGATTGGAGCAAGGGAGCTTGAATCGGCCTTGCCCCTAATATTTATAGGGGGTGGGCTGGTTATCCCTAGCTAGAGATAGAGTTAGATGCGGCCAAAACCCTGTTAAGATAAGATTTGGGCGAAAATACCTTGAATCCTCCTCGGATCCATATTCTGAACCCTGGCCGGTTGGACCGGCCTACCATAGCCGGTCAGACCGGCCTTTGCCAGGTTTGTCATATTTTTGGTCAAAAATACAATTTTTTAGTATTTGCCTAATTTGACCATTAATGCCATTTTTTGCTATAAACAGAAGTAGAAAAATTAGGTCAAGGCTTCTCATCGGCCGACCCTTTGGAACAAGTAGACATAGGAGATGGTAGTGCTCTGAGGCCGATGTTTGTAAATCAGAATTTGAATAATGATGTAAAGGCCGAAGTAATAAAATTGCTTTGATCGTATGTTGATTGCTTCGCATGGGACTACAGCGAGATGCTCAGGTTAACCCGAGAGCTTGTTGAGCATCGACTCCCCATCAAACCTGGGTTTAGGCCTTATAAGCAACCATCGCGCCGCTTCAATTCGGCCATCTATGACCGAGTTAAAGAGGAGGTTGAACGTCTATTAGCGGCAGGTTTTATTACGCCATGCAGGTACGTGGAATGGGTCGCTAACATCGTGTCTGTCGAGAAGAAAGAGAGTGGCAAGATACGCATCTTTGTCGACTTCAGGGACTTGAACAAAGCCACTCCAAAAGACGAGTATCCCATGCCAATAGCTGACATGTTGATCAACGATGCCTCGAGACACAAGGTACTAAGTTTTCTTGATGGAAACGCTAGTTATAATCAAATCTTTATGGCCGAAGAGAACGTTTTTAGAATGGCTTTTCGCTGCCCGGGTTTTGTCGGCTTATTCGAGTGGGTAGTAATGACGTTTGGTTTAAAGAATGCTGGCGCCACATACCAGCGGGCCATGAACTTAATCTTTCATGACTTTCTAGGAGTTATGTTAGAGGTTTACATAGATGATGTTGTGGTCAAATTGGATGCTATGGAGAACCACCTCGCTGATTTAAGAGTTGCTTTCAAAAGAATGCACCAGTATGGCTTAAAAATGAACCCGCTCAAGTGTGCTTTTGGCGTGTCAGCGGGTAAGTTCTTGGGATTCATGATTCATGAAAGAGGCATTGAAATCAATCCTAAGAGGCTTGAGAAAATTAGAGGATGCGTAGCGCCGACATGTAAGAAAGATGTGTAGAAACTGCTAGGCAAGGTTAATTATTTGCGACGCTTTATATCTAACTTTTCTAGCAAAATTGATGCTTTTGTCCCGATACTCCGGCTAAAAAATGAAGTTGAGTTCACTTGGGAGGCAAGCCAACAACGCGCCTTTGAGAAAATCAAATAGTGCTTATCGATGCCGCCAGTAGTAAGGGCGTCGAAGGCCAAGATTCCATTTCGGCTTTATATTGTCGCCGAGGAGAGTGTGATTGGAGCTGTATTGACTGAAGGCATTGAAGGAAGAGAGTACATCATCACCTTCTTGAGTCATCGACTTCTGGATGCCAAGACAAGGTACGTGTTTGTGGAGCGTTTGTGTTTATCCCACTATTATGCGTGTACCAAATTGCGTCACTATCTTCTCCCTAGCACATGTGTTGTCACTTGCCAAACGGATGTCATAAAGTACATGTTGCAAAAGCCGAATTTGAGTGGTAGAATCGGCAAGTGGGCGTATGTGTTAATTGAATATGATTTGGCTTATGAACCGTTGAGAACTATGAAAGGCCAAGTCGTTGCTAATTTTATAGTAGATCACCATGTAAATGTCAATTGGGGCAATGAAGTCGCTTTGATTGAAGTGTCACCATGGAAACTTTATTTCGATGGTTCGGCTTGCAAAAATGGCCAAGGTGTTGGAGTGGTGCTCGTATCACCAAGTGGTATGCACTTTGAAACCTCGGCCCGTTTAGAATTTCATTCAACTAATAATCAAGACGAATATGAAGCCCTATTGCTAGGTCTTGAGTTGTTAAACTCCATAGGTGTGAAACATGTTCATGCATATGGTGATTCTTTATTAGTTGTGCAACAAGTAGCCAAGATTGCTCAATGTTTTAATGGTCTACTAAATAGCTACATGGATAAGTGTTTAGACCTAATTGCTACCTTTAATGATTTTGAGATTACTCATGTATCTAGAGAGGCCAACTCGCTTGCAAATGACTTGGCTCAACAAGCATCAGGCTATCAAATTAGGAGAGGTAAATTCTGCACACGAGAAAAGTCGATGCTTGAAGATGATGTAGCACCCGAGGGTACTGATGTCAGTCTGACCGGCTTTGTAAGCACGGTCAAACCGCCCTTGCGTTCCCGGTCTGACCGACCATGTCAGGACGGTCAGACCGAGGCGTGCCAGATGACCGAAAATAGCCGGTTGAACCGGGCTAGCATGGCCGGTCCGACTGACTGTTGCCATGAAGGTTTAGCATGGTCGGTCCCAATCGTCCAATATTTGAGAAATCCAAGCCAAAAGGTTGATCGGAAAGTTCAGCGATAGGCTTTCAAATTTGTTTTGCTCAACGATGTGTTGTATCACCGGACTATTGATGGAGTACTTTTGAAGTGTTTGGACCCTGATCAAGCTAAGGTTTCTGCAGGCCAAGTACATGAAGGGCTTTGCAGTACTCATTAGTCGGCCCCGAAGATGAGTTGGATGCTCAAAAGGGTGGGTTTTTACTGGCCGACTATGACTAAAGACTGTTTTAGATAATATAGAGGATGTGAATCTTGTCAAAAGTTTTGCAATATTAAGCTAGCACCCGTGTCGATGCTTAATCCTATTATCAAACCATGTCCGTTCTGAGGTTAGAGTTTAGACTTCATCAACCAAATTCATCCTCCATCTTCAAAAGGGCATTGGTTCGTGTTGATGGAAATAGATTACTTCACCAAATGGTCCGAGGCCGTGCCGCTCAAGAACATGACTCACAACGAGGTAATTGATTTCATCTTGAAACACATTATACACAGATTCGGTGTTCCCCAAACTCTCACTAGACCAAGGTACTTCATTTGTTGCTAAAGAGGTTAGGGACTTTGCCGAATACTATGGGATCAAATTGGTAAACTCTTCCCCATATTATGCTCAGGCCAATGGTTAGGCTGAGTCTAGTAACAAAATTGTGATTAAACTAATGAAGAAAAAGATTGAAGAGTTTCCAAAAAGGTGGCATGAGGTACTTTTCGAAGCTCCATGGGCTACTAGAGTTGTGAGGCACAGTGCCACTAAAGTCAGTCCATATGAGTTAGTATATGGACAAGAAGCCATTCTACCGGTAGAGGTGGATCTTGGATCACTTAGATTTCTTAAGCAAGTTGGCTTATCGGTCGACGAATATGAGACACTTCTAAAGGATAGTTTAGAAGAAGTGACCGATAAGAGGTTGAAGGCTCTAGAGGCAATAGAGAAAGATAAAAGAAGAGTAGCTAGGCCCTACAACTAGAAGGTCAAGGCAAAATTGTTTCAAATCAACGACTTGGTGTGGAAGACGATTTTACCATTAGGCGCTAAGAGCTCAAAATTTGGTAAATGGTCACCTAGTTGGGAAGGACCTTTTAAGGTAGTCGAAATCACTCCAGGCAACGCATATGTCCTAGAGTCTTTACAAGGAGAGCGATTTCGAAGGGCTTTGAATGGTAGATATTTGAAAAAAAATACTTCCCAAGTGTGTGGCAAAATGCTTGAAGTGTTAAAAGGCCAATATTGAAAGTATTGCCAAAGACATGTCATGCTTTTAGCTCACTAAGTTTGCTAAAAGGTAGGGGGGTATGTGTTTATAGCAAAAAATGGCATTAATGGTCAAATTAGGTAAATACTGAAAAATTATATTTTTGAACGAAAATGTGTCAAACCTAGCAAAGGCCAGTCTGACTTGCTATGGTAGGTCGGTCCAACCGCCCAGGTCCAGTCAGACCGGACCCATGGGCTCGGTCAGACCGTACAGGGTCCAAAATATGGATCCGAGGAGGATTCGAGGTATTTATTCCCAAATCTTATCTTAATAGGGTTTTGGCTGCATCTAACTCTATCTCTAGCCAGGGATAACCAGCCCACCCCCCTATAAATATTAGGGGCAAGGCCGGTTCATGGGCCCCTCTCTTCAATCAAAAAATCCAAAGCCCTAGCTTTGAATCACATTTATTTCCTTTACTTTCCACATCTTCGTGGGTTTGCTTGAAAGCCCTTCGTCTGCCGCGTCTGTAATCATGGTAACCCTTGCTAGTTCGCTTGTGAACCTCCCGTTAATCCACGTAACGGATTGCTATCCTTTTTATCGGTTTTTATCACCCTTCTCGGTAATTCGGCCCTCTAGCCGAATTATGTTTGATCTCTTATTATCTTTGCAGAATAACTGTCTCCGTGAGCACCTCTGCAAAATTGAGAGGCGATCGGATCGTGTTTGCTAGGCCGTCCGAGTTTTAACAGATCGAATCTGCTGTCGTCGATTCAACCGGGGGCATAGGGCTAGTCTGACCGGAGCCCCTTCATCAGTCTGTTTTCGGCAACGGCTGGTCAGACCAAAGGTGCCCCGCCAGTCCAACCGGGATCCTTCGCAACACACCGAAGCCTTTCGCCGAAGCCCGTCCACCGGAGTTCTACGCGCCGGAGCCCGCACACTTCGAAGCCTGCCTCGCCAGTCCGACCGAGAGTACTTCACCGGTCCGACCGAAACCCTCCGCACCACACTAGAGCCCACCTCGTCACGACCTTTGGTACTTCACTCAAAGCCCTTTCGCAACCCCTGGTTTGACCGAGGTTATACCTCCGGTCTGACCGGGCCTGAGGCCGAAGGTGCCCTAGGGACCCTTCGGATCATTCTCCGCTGTAACTCTTAATCGGCCTCTGAATTGGCCGATTCTAGGTATTTTGATCATTTTGTTACTATCTACATTGTTACTAGTACTTTTTGGCCAATTGGATTGAAATATCAATTATTTATCTGTTTGCCTGACGACTCCAAATCCCTTGTCATTATCCAGGGTAGTCGGAACACGGCGTCGGTATCGTTACGATACTTTTAGATGTTGAACCGGCCCAAGTGCGGGGGCACATTTCTACGTCAACACTCGTATTTTGCTGCTCCCTTTCTTTTCTACAGGCACAATGTTAGTGACCCATTCAGCGTATTTGCATGGCCTAATAAACTCTGCTTTGAGCAGTCGCTCTACCTCTTTTTTAACTCGGTCATAGACGGCCGAATTGAAGCGTCGAGGAGGCTGCTTATAAGGCCTAAATCTGGATTTGATAGGCAGTCGATGCTCTACAAGCTCACGGCTTAATCCCAGCATTTCGTTGTACTCCCATGCGAAACAATCGACATACGACCGAAGCAACTCTATTACTTCGTCCTTTTCATCAAGCTGTAAATGTTGGTTTACAAAAGTCGGCCTGGGGATGCTGTCATCGCCTATGTCTACTTCTTCTAAAGGGTTGGCCGATGCAAAACCTTGTCCTAATTTCTCTACTTCGCTAAAGTCCTCGATGGCTTTGGCAATACCGTCTTTAGTAGACTGATACTGCTCCACGCGAGACTTTAGCCAATCCAGATTACTCTTGCTTGACATGACTACTAATGTAGAAACAGTCGTGCCACACCAGCCGGCTTTACAGACGCTGGTACAAAATGTCCTCCGGACACGCTAACAAAATCATAATCCGAAAGATCTTTACTTCATCGTTGTCCCAATGAATTAGGCACTGGTGCAAAGTGGAAGGAATGCAACAATTTGCGTGAATCTAGTCGCGCCCAAGCAGCACGTTGTAGTTACCTTGCACATCGACGACGAAGAATGCCATTGGCAATGTCTTGTTGCCTACCGTCAACTCCATGGAGAGCACGCCCTTGGCCTCGAAACTCTCGCCATTGAAACCGTTGAGCATCAAGTTGGTTTTCTTCAAGTCGTCCTCGTCCCTACCAAGCTTCTTCAATAGTGAGTAAGGCATTAGGTTAACAGTGGCACCACCGTCAACAAGCATCCGGGAGATCGGCTTACCGTATAGAGGCTTTAGATGGCGAGCCGAGTCCTCGGGTTTCTCAAAGATAGCATTGTGCGGGCTGAGGTTCAACTGAGCGACCTCGGCCTTGTCCTATGGTAGGGCAAACTCTGCGGGTAGCATGACGACGTTCATGTTCATCGCCTGGGGTGCGGGCCCCTCGGAGAGGGGCGAGTTGTCGTCTTCGAGCACGTCGTCATCGTCGTCGCTCGGACTAGGAGCCGGGTTGTTTATCTCAACTGGCTTAATCTTCCATACTTGTGTTGTCATTGGTCGAGGGCGGATTTCTTCAAAGATGGCATCTCGCTCGTCCTCGGCTTTCTTCTCGCGCATCTCCTATGCCCGTAGGCACTGTAGACGCCTCTTCTGTGACTTGGACATACCTGGAGGTGCCCAAGATGGCTGTGGATTGGTACCTGGTGCCATTGTCTCTGGTTTATGCTAATTTCGGCCAAAGTGGTGCTATCCAGCTTGGCCTCGCACGTCCTGTACTCGGAGAGGCCTTTGTTGCGGACCCCTGCAATCAGACCGGCCTCATTCGGCCGATCAGACGAGGCTCCGGCGCAGGCTTTGGCCGGAGTGGGAGACATACCTTTGCCTCAGACCCTACTCTAACTATGATAGCCTCGGACTTACTGTCCTCTGTCTCTTCGTGTTTATTTCCCTCCACTTCATTCTGCATGAGTCGGTTCGGAGGTACCATCGACAGCCTGTGAATGATGCCTCCCTCTGCTGCGCCTACCTGTCCATAATACTCTGAAGGAAAACAAGGAACAGTGTTATGTTGCGGAGGGTACTCCAGTTGCGATACATACGGAGCCCACGGAGTTCCTGCCCAGTTGCACGTGGAGGCATTGGCGGCTCCAGGGGCTTCACCCACTGTTAGCCAAACCCGTTACCCGGAGGGGGGTACGGCAAAGTCGACGGTGTCTCGGACCATATCAACGAGGGGTCCTGCTAGGCCAGAGGTATGTTCGGCTAGTGTGGGCAAAAGCCTCTCGTCGAAGGGCTCGTCCAGAGTGGTGTAGAGTTCGTCCATTAGGGCCCGCACTCGCTCTACGCGGGGCTCGACCACTGGAGTCTGAAGTCACTATATTGAAGGTTCGGCCACTGAGGTCCGAAGCTGCCATAGGGCGTGTTAGGCCACTGCGGCCCAGAGTCACCGTGCGAACGGTTCGACCACTACGGTCCAAATCCACCATGCGGAGGGCTCGGCCACTGTGTTCCGAAGCCACCCTCCAAATGCCTTGGGCCCTTCGACTGACTAGATCTAGATTTTTGGCGTGGGGGCCTATTTCCTTGGCTTTTATTTGGTGTTTGTTTAACAACATCTTGTATGTTACCTTCGGCTTCTTGTGAGCCCTAGCCGAAGGTGATGTGCTAACATTTTGCTTCCACACTCCCACATCAGGGTTTTAGGTACGAGTGTGCGTGTGCACGGTTCTCCAACAATCACTACCTTCCCTTTAGTTGACTCGACATGTTCTGGCCGAATCAACATCTTCTTCTCGTCAAGGTCGATGATGTTGACGGGGAAGGGATCTTTGTCTATCTTCATCTTTGGATTGTGGTCTATTTTCAATCGTCTTTCTTCTATGGCCGATTGAACCTACCATCGAAAAACATTGCAGTCGTTAGTATTATGTGAATGCGAATCATGTCACTTACAATATGGGTGTTTCTTTAACACGTCGGCAGATGGAATGACTTGACCTTCAGGCAATCTGAGAAGCTGGTTCTTCAAGATAAAATCAAATATCTTATCACACTTAGTTATATCAAATGAATACTTGACCTCGCTAGGCCGATTCTTGGTGGGAGACGGCCGTAACTCGGAGCAAATGATAGGTTTACTCTTAGCGTTCCAAACCCATTCAGCTGCGTACATGTCGGCCGAATCCTCTTCTTCTGATTCCTCATCGTCGAAGTGTTCCATGACGTGGATTTCAGCCCTAGGCTTGTTAAACATCTTGAAAAAAATTTTATCTTTAGCTCGGCCTTCCTGGACTAGAGCCTGCTGCAAGACTTCGCTAACCTCTAAAAAGTGCTGGTTGTATAGTCTCTCTTTAATCTCAGGACGCAACCCACTAAAAGCTAGATCCACCAAATCTCTCTCTGAAATGTTAAGACTAAAACATCGGTTTCTAGTATCCCTAAAACACTTGATATACTCAGAGACGCTCTCGTTAGATTTCTACCTAACCGATGTCAAGTGTGAAAGCATAAGTTTTGTCTCACCCGTATAAAAGTAGTCGTGGAATTTTTGTTCCAATTCATCCCACGTTTGGACAGAGTTCGGCGGGAGTGCCGAAAACCAAGTGAAAGCAGTGCCGAATAGCGAGAGAGAAAATAGTTTAAGTTTTAGAGTGTCCGACCCACTAGCTTCCCCACACCGTGCTAAAAAATGACTAACATGCTCTAGTGTGGTTTTGTTACCCTCGCCGTCAAACTTAGTGAATTCAGGAACTCTATAGCCATGAGGGTAGGGTATTGTATCAAAATCATCGGGATATGGCTTCCGGTAAACCCTAGCCCGACCCCTAGGTACGAAGCCGGCGCATTCCCTAAACAGTGCACGGATTCGCTCCTCAAGGTCATCTTGACCCGCTGCCTGCGCACGTCTCTCATGCGGGGGCACGGCACGTGGCGTGATATCAGCGTGTTGGCCATGGGCTTCCTCCCCATGCACTAGCTGTACAACGTGCTCGACCCCTAGGCGCCTCTGCGTGTGGTGCGGTCAGCGTGGGCAAGGCTAGCACCGACGCAGGTGGGGGCGGCGCATGGTATGTGGTGCTAGCTTGGCCGTAAGCATAATGACTGGTCTCAGCCACGGATGTAGAGGCCAGAGACGTAACAGTTTTTCCAGTGCTACCATCAGTTCTGCTGTAAACATGATTCATCAGAGGTATACTAGCAATAGGGGCTGATGGCACGGCTTCAGTAAAGCCGAACCTTCTAAGCATCGCCTCTACTTGGGAGCTAACTACAGAATCTAAATGGTTAGCTAGCGAAGCATTAACGGCTTGGTCTACCGATGTAGCTATCTTTCGCTCCATTTCTAAAGAAGATAAACGAGGCGATACAGGTGTTACCTGGATCCGAGAAAGGTCGGGGGCGATGATGTCGTGCTTGATGAAGCCCGCATGTGTCTTGACGTAGCCCCCAAGCATCATGTCTTGGAGCGCCTTCATCTTAGCCTCAATTTCTGCTCGATCTTCTGCGGGAATATCTTCAAGAGTAGGCATCATGATGTTGCGGCTGTCGATATTCGTGCCTCCCATGGTGTCCACCGGTGGTGTAGACGTAGTAGTTGTTATAGTGGTACCGGCGGCCGATGTAGATGTACCCGTCATGTTGGCGTAGATTTCTCTAGCGGAGTCGCCAAAAAGTGTGTTGACACAGAAATGTGCCCCCGCACTTAGGTCAGTTCGATGATCCAAAAGTGTGCGAATACTCAGGGCAAGCCTAAGCATAACACAACACCGATGTCGTGTTCCGACTACCCTTAACCGTGGTATGGGGGGTGGATTTGCCAGGCAATCAGATCACAGAGGAATAATCCAATTAGCCGAAATAAACATATCAAACAGAAAAAATCAGTGAACTGATCGAAGCCTAACTGATTCGAAGTATAGTGCGAAGGGTGTCGCCGAAGTGCACCTTCGGCGTCTAGTGTGAAGTATCCCACCGACAATCAACAACAAACAACAGGGATTCGGCGTGAAGTCTCCGATACAGTAAGATAAAGAATAATGACTTAGACGCAACATGTGAGCGTGACTTTGTCTGGAGCGGAGTATGACCACGTCGAAGCCTATTGTGATGAAGTCTATTGGCGAAGCATGTCGGCACATGGACTTGGTCAAACCGACAAAAGCGTGATGGTCCAACAGAGTCGGTCGAAGCAGCGATCTCGCCGAAGGGTGTTCTGGCAACCTCTAAAACCAATCTCTCAGCTCCAGACACCTCAGACAAAGTAGCTCCAAACGTGGAAACCTGCAACAGAGTAGATTCAAAGTACCAACTCGGCCTGATGACCGAATTCCGCTAAGTGTTTCACTAGGGGTGAAGGTAGCAATCCGTTACGCAGATTAGCAGATACTTCACAAGCAAAGTAACAAGGCGATAGCAATCTATTATGTAGATTAACGGATACTTCACAAGCGAAGTAACAAGGATTACCACTATTCCGAAATGACCGGCGGAGGGCTTCCAGGCAAACCCATGAAGATTGCAAAAAGTAAAGGTAAAATAAAGGTACGGTTCAAAGCTTGGGGTTTGTGGTTGATTGTGTTGGGGGGTTTCTGAACTGGTCTCACCCCTATATTTATAGGGGCTAGACTTCTCATCTCTAAGCCTAATCTGATAAGATTTGGCTTAATCACGCGTGAAAAGACTTAGTCAAAATTGGACTCAATCTCTAACTCTGCCTAAAGTGGGCCTTCGTCCAGGCCCGCTGAAGCCTGCTCCTCGGGCCGAAGCTTCGGCGGAGTGGGCCTCCGAAGGCCTTCAGGCCAGAGGCTGTAGGACTTGTCGGAAGCTTCCGAAGACAATAGTTTGTGGGCCTTCGGCCTTGTACGACTTTGGCCCAACCCAGGACATGTGTATTTTAGGCCCAAATTACCAAAATTGATATTTTTACAATCTTAACCGTTAATGCCATTTTTTGCTATCAACAAGTCCCATCCTCCCCTTGTTTTTTTTGAAAATCCATTTAGTTCCAATAAAATGAACATTAGGTGGAGGATATACAAGAGTCCAGACTTGGTTTCTCTCAAAATTCTCAAGTTCTTCATGCATGGCATTGATCCAACTAGAATCAGAAAGTGCATGAATCACATCTAAGGGCTCAAAAGAAGCAACAAAAGTAGAATCAATGAAATGGGCATGAGAACGTGTTACCCTTTGATCAAGCTCACCAATGATCTGCTCGGGAGGGTGCATCCTTTGATGTGATGAGGAGCCTCGCGGCGGGATGCAGTCTCCCCCTCAACTTGTGCCGGTGAATGGTCGAAGATGATTGAAGTGGGGTCAGCTTCGGGGATCAATGTTGAGGGTAGTAGAGGTTCGTCCTTGAAATCTCTGGGATCTTCATCTTTGAAGATGGTCTGCTCCATATCGTGTTCATTTGCCTATTCAAAAGAAGGGCTAACACAGGGGGTTGATTCATCAAAAGTCACATCACATGACTCGATGACAGTGTTAGTCTTCAAATTGAAAACACGATAAGAATGACCGTGAGTAGTATATCCCAGAAAGATTCTGTCAGAAGAGCGTGACTCAAATTTGTCAAAATTTCCACATTTTAGGATAAAGCATCGACAGCAAAAAACTCGAAGATGAGTAACTTTGGGCTGTCTCCCAAAATGTAGCTCATAAGAAGTTAAGTTCAAAATTGAGCGCAAGAAAATTCAGTTTGAGATGTAGCAAGCAGTGTTCATGGCCTCAGCCAGGAATTTTCTAGGAGTCCTGTGCTCATCGCGTATCATCCTAGCCATCTCAACCAAAGTGCGGTTCTTTCTCTCAACAACACCATTCTGTTGAGGAACCCGCGGAGCAGAGAATTGATGTTCTATGCCATGCTCCATGCAAAAGTCAACAAGGAGACTGTTCTTGAACTCAGTGTCATTATCACTTCGAATGAATTTTAATGCACTAGGGAGTTTAGTGAAAAGTCTCACAGCCAAGCTCCGAAAGTGTGAAAACACTTCATCCTTGCTGGCAAGAAAGAATACCCAAGAGTAGCGAGAGAAATCATCGACAATGACTAACAAATACCACTTGCCACCTAAAGAACTAACCCAAGAAGAACCTATAGTGTCCATGTGAAGAAGTTCTCCAGGTTGTTCAGTCATCACCATGGTGACTGGCGAGTGCAAAGCAGGCAATCATTTTCCCATGTCGACAGGGAGCGCAAACTAAATTCTTCTCAAATTTGAGCTTAGGCAATTCTCAGATCAGACTTAGGGCACTCAGATGAGCGAGCAACTCAAAGCTCATATGCCCTAGTATCCTATCCCACTTCCAAAGCTCAGAAGTTGAATGTGCAACAAGGCAATGAGAAGAATCGGACGACATAGAAAAATCAGCTCCAAAAACTCTCCCAACTCTAAAGATCTTACAGACCATAGCGCCATCAGAATTGAGTACTTGCGAAGTATTGCGATGGAATCGCACTTCAAAGCCCTCATCAAGCAATTGAGATACAGAAAGCAAATTATATCCCAAATTTTCAACCAAAGCAACATCTTTGAGAGTGAAATTAGAGTTGATTCTTACCACACCTTTACCTTTCACTCTACTTCTTCGGTTGTTGCCAAAGGTAATGTGTTCCATTTGCTTGGTTGCGGTGAGGAAGGAGAACCATGCTGCATTCCCAGTCATATGGTGCGAGCAACCAGAGTCCATGATCCACGTGCCCTCCAAGCCTCGGTCTGTCGCCTACACAAAATGAGAAAACCTCGATCGCTCAGTGCTGTGGTGAGTGAAAATATGATGAGGCATCCAACAGTGAGTTATACGAGCAGTAGGAATAGTAAAAGTAGATTGTCTACACACAGGAAAAACATAATGATACAACGTGCGAGGTCTACCTACATGCTGTAATCCAGATGCATGATGAGGTTTCCAAAACTATCGAGACACAAAACCACTGACACGTGGTCTAGCACCATATGAAACATGGTGAACACCACGAGGGGCAAAGCCTCTCTGAGACGATGTAGGAGCCTCATACACAGGACGTGAGTAAAACTCAGACTCATTAATACCTAGAGGTGGGTAATACATGTCCTAGAATCTCAACGCCTGAGAACGTCACTCATCCTCTATGCGACGATAGCAAAACCCAACCAAATGACCCACCCGCTGATAGTAATAACAATGAAATATTCTCCTAGGGGCACTCTCATGGGTCAAAGGAGCAATCCTCACTGGCTCCTTGGGTTTTTGCTGTGGGTTTTTCTTGAGTGGAGGAGGTAGCTTTTTCTTGTGAGGCTAGGTAGGTGTCTTGGCTTTCTGTGAAGTGTCTAACTGGGCTCTTTCTTTCTCTAATGTAGTGGGTGAGGTAAAAACAGTTTTGTTATTACTATCTGAGGGAATCCTCTCAAAACCCAATCCTAGAGCTAGCTTTGCCTTGTCAGCACACATCTTGGTCCTGGCCAAGAGCAAATCCATCCTACCCTTTTCCTCAATGCATTTGTTAACCACAGAAAGAATGTATTCATTTTCAGTCATTAGGTTTTCAGCTTGCCCTCTAGCAAAACTGAGTTGGTCTTTAAGGGTGATGCAGGTGGGACAAGAAGGCTGCACATCCTTAGAACACTCGGCACTCTCCAATCTAGCCTCTAACACCTTAACATGCTTGTCTCTTAGATTAATGCTATCAATCAATAAAGAACAGTTTGAACAAGCATAAAAAGAAATAGGTCTAGACTCCACCACCAAAAGCTACTTTTGTGCAGTCTCAAGCTCATCAACAGTTTGAGCATGCATAGAATGCAACTGAGCAAGCTTACCCATGACAACAGTACAAGATTCAGATTCAGCATCATCAATTTTAGGCTTAAGCATGGCATAATCAGTAGAAACAGATTCTAGTCTAAGTCTAAGGTCTTTTCTATCTCTAGCGGCTTGCACAAGTAATCTATCTTGACCAAGAACTATTTCATTTAGTTCATCTACCTTAATTGAGAGCTGGTCATAGGATAGAGGTACCTTAGATGAGTCAAGCTCATCGCCGCTGTGACTGCTGTCGGCTATGAAGAAAAGGCTGGTGAAATCCCTTGCCTTCCTCTCCTTCTTCTCCTCCTTTCTTGAGGACTCTTCCTCCTCGTCAGAGCTTGACTCCTAAGTTGAGGAAGTGTCGATGTCGCTGAGTGCAGCAACAAAATCTCTTGAAGCGGCCTTGGCTACCCTCTTAGCCACCTTGCCGTGTTTACCCTTCACAAAGGGTTTCCTCTGCTTCTTGTGGTGTTTAGGGCGCTCACTCTCATCTCTCCTTTTGAGCTTAGGACAATTGGCCTTGATGTGAGAAGTGTCACCACACTCAAAACAATCGCTAAACCCACTTCTTCTTTGATCCCATCTCTCATTGTGAAAATGGGTGAACCTTCTGGCAATGAGAGCAAGTTCTTCATCATCCAGAGTATCCACCTGCTCCTTAGTGACGGAGACCAGGGAGGACAAAACAAAACCACCAGCAAGAACACAAGTACTAGATGTGCTAGGTTATGTAGTGGTGCCACGGCTAGTGCTAGAAACTAGTGCCAATGGCTGTGGCAAAGAGTTTATGTGCACTGCAAGAGATGCCTTGACAATCTCTATGGACTTCAGCTTGCTGAAGAGCTCATCACATGTCAATGTGTCATAACCTGTAGACTCCTCAATGCTGGATATCTTCACTTCCCATATGCTACGATCAAGACCATAGAGAAGCTTGATAGCCCTATCATGGTCATTGTAAGCAAGCGTCCTGTTGGACCGCAAGTTACTCACTATAGCGTCAAAGAGAGAAAACATGGCATCTATAGATTCACCAGGTGCTTGCACAAATAGCTGATACTATTGATTGTACGTGCTTTGGCGCCTAGCCTTAATCTGTGTAGAGCCCTCATGAAAAATAGTGAGTGTAGTCCAAATTTCAATAGCTGTCCTACGGTGCTGAACCCTATCAAACTCACTCCGACTCAAACCAATGAATAGGATGTTTCTAGCTTTGGAGTTAGAATTATATTGATCTTTTTCTGTTTGAGAGGTGCGGGTTTCAGGGATGGAATATTGTGAGTCCACAATCTCCCAAATTGCATTTCCTTGGCTTAACAAGTAAGCCTCCATGCGAACCTTCCAGTATGCAAAATTAGTCCCATCGAACAGAGGTATTTTACTAACTCTATCCATGTCA
This sequence comes from Zizania palustris, assembly GCA_019279435.1. Lineage (NCBI taxonomy): Eukaryota > Viridiplantae > Streptophyta > Magnoliopsida > Poales > Poaceae > Zizania > Zizania palustris. Next base: position 23,802,659 of record JAAALK010000288.1, read on the forward strand.
CCAAATGATCACAAAACTGGTTAAGGTCAACTGGTGATCTTAACCCACTATGATACCAATTGTTGGACCGAAAGTGATGACCAGAGGGTGGTGAATGGGAGCTATTAAGATTTCAGGCTAAAAATAGCCTTCTGTTTTAATTCAGTCTCCTACGGAATAGGATTCGAACACACCCTTCGGAGGTCTGGTTCGGAGGTATTACATAGCTCCAAAACCAGGCTTCACGAGAAGCAAAAGTTCGAAGTCAAGAAGACTTCGCTCCACACACAAACCAAAAACTCAACTCTGCTAAGTCGGTGCGGGCTCCGCACACTAGGTGCCTTCGAGAAGACTTCACACTTCACCCTTCGCAGAAGATGATTTACCTCTACAGACTTCGACCAGATACTATGCACTTGCCAGTGGTGCTAGGCTTCTCATTTTGAAGGTCTGAAAGCAAATAGAACAGACTGCGCTGAGGACTTTGACAAGAGAAGAAAAACAGGCCTCAAACACACGCCAGTCTGTGCTTCACTAGTAAACAGTGAAAGGTTGCCTCAATTTACACAGCGAACACAAACTGAAAACCACAGACTTCGCACACACAGAACTGACACACTTCTCTAGAAAAGAACTAGTGCACAACCTCTGGCCAGAACAAAATGCAGTGATTCATAGAGAAGTCAACACAGACAGTGCATAAACAGAAATACAAGTTCAAGCAACACATGATGAACAGAAACAATTTTTCATTGCATGAACAGGGAACACAAAATGAACTCACAGGACTGTGTGCATGGATGTGGCGGCTAGCACAGGAGTTCTAAAATGGCTGCTCAAAGTGTTTCCTAGCCCTAGCCAGCCTTCACTATTTATAGGCACTATTCAGCCCTATGAATAGACTTACTTTACCCCTAGGGTTTATATTATTTTTGTCTCAGCCAGACAGGGGGGTACAGATGGTAGTCTACTTTATTTGGAGGCTTCTTTTGTCAGCTTCGCAGAGGAGACATCATTATCTTTTGCAGAGCAGACACGATCAACCTTTTCAGTTTTTGAGTCTTCTGAAGCCCCCCTTCGCACGCGAGGTGTGCGGTAGCTTCGGTGAGAAGCCTTGAGACAGATGGCCTTCGCTTCACCGAAGTCAGCCTTCGAAACAGTGATGGTTTTGAGCCGAAGCAATCAAAGCCTTGAGCCTTCGCACCATCACCTCCGGAGTGGACCACCACGGCTTCGTAGCTACTCCCAGCTCGAACTCCATCAGTACGTGTACCGAAACCATGTATGGCCAAAGTATCTCCAGTCAGCCATACTCCTGTAACACTCAAAATTTTCAAAGAAATAAAAATATCATTTAATGTATTTTCCTGGAATTATTTATTTTGGAAATACCTTTAATGCCCTCCTTAAACTTTTTGAGCTAGAACCTAGATGAAATGACCAAACCAGAGGCTAGAAAATTTTGTATATGATCCCAAAGCCAAGATACATTTTTGAGAATTTTTACAAATTTTTATCACCCTTGGAAGTTGCCCAAGTATTTTAAATCAATTTCTGTAATTATTTTTATTCAGAAAAGCATTAAAACAGTAATGGGTCCTTTCCCCTCTTCTCTCCCCCCCGACCGACCCAGCCAACTCCCTTCCCCGCGCCCGTATTGACACCCGGGCCCCACCCATCAGAGACCCTCTCCTCTCCGCGCGTGCTCGACCGCCCGACCCCACCCGTCAGTCGCCTCGACCGCTCGCTCGCGCCCGCTGCCTGGTGGCCCCCACCAGTCGGACCCGTCTTCCCTACGGGATCCGCCCCCAAATACCCCCCCTCACCGGCCGAAGCCCTAATCCCGCCTCGGATCCATCCCTGTCAGCCCCCTCCCTTTAATCTATTGTCGGCAATGAATTCCCCTCAACGCGCCGACCGTTTCACCCATTAAAACCAGCCTGATCGCCTGCTGATTCGATGAATCTGCATGCAACCGAAAGCTCGCCGGCGTTTAAACGCGTTAACCCTCGGCCACAGCCAATTGTGCCCCTCTGCACCCATCGGTGACCCTATTTAAACCCCCTGGTACCCCGCATTCGACCCCCACGCTCGCACGCTGCAAGATCGAACAGAACGCCCCCTCTACAGTTTTTAACACTCCACCACCGCCCGCACTCCGGTCACTGCTCACCGTCACCGGTGACCTCCTCCGCCCTAGGAGACCACACCTTCGTGACCACCAGGACCTCACCAACCTCGGCCACCCCTCCACCGATGACGAACCCCGCCGGATCACCGTCGCCGACATGGAACCCAAACCACTCCGCCGTCTACCCTCGTCGCCGGCCACGCTCCTCGACCTCTCGCCTCGCCTAAGGTACCCTCGTGTTCCCCCGGTCATCCTCTTTCCGTTTCTAGGCTTAGCTAGGGCCGCCGTCTCTCGTCGTGGCCTCTGGCCCACTCGCCGTCGCCGGAGAAGACGACCGGCACGGGTCGAGTACCCGTGCCGTGTCGGATTCGATCACGACCGTGCGATCTGGATCCGACGGTGGCGATTAAATCCCTCGTGTGGTTTAATCGGATCCATTAGATCCCGGCGCAGCGTTACGTTTTAATCTGAGCCGTTCGCTAGAATTTAAATCCCGTGTCGCATCTGGATCGCACGATGCGTACCGGTTCAACGTTTTAATCTCAGTCGTCCACATTAACTTAACGCCTCCGCCTCACCCTCGTGCGTTGGATCTGGATCCAACGGTCCAGGATGGGCCGGACCACGCGCACAGTGCGCGGGTTCACGGTGGGCCTGGTTCACCGTGGACCCGAGGCTGTTTTGGATTTAATTTAAATTCCAGAAATAGTTTTAAACATCTAAAATTCATATCTTGCGCATTTTAACTCCAAAAATTACCATTTCAATTCCAGAAAAATATGTAATTTTATTATCGACATGTTAATACAATAAAAACAGTATGTTTACTTTGAATATTTCATGCTTATTTATTAAAGTATTCAAATGCTCTTTAGGGTAAATTACAAATTTAATTATTTCAATTTCAATAAAATTTATCTTTATTCATTTCCTCTTAATAGAATGAAACCACCAAGTTTTCTTTGAACCTCTTATTTTGAATTAGTTAGAAAACTTAAAATAAGATTGTTCACACTTAAAATCTCTTTTATAAAGGACCACATTTCATTATAGTTCATTTTTAAATATTCATAAATGAATTTCAGAAACTTAAAAACTTTATTTTCCTTAAGTTAACCCAATCAAAACCTATATGCTTGTTGTGTGATTTTTGTATTGTTTATTGAATGTTACGTTTATTATTCATGTTAAAAAGACTACGACGCCGCCGAGGAGCCGGAGTACTTCCCGGAAGTCCCTCCCTCGCCTTTCATCGAACAAGGCAAGTCACCAAACCAATCTTTTGAGCATATTGAACCCATGTTTTACTCAACTATCGCTAAAACACATAGGATATACATGCATTAGTCAAATGAAACCCTTACAATATATTTATTAGGATCCCCCGACCTTGATGTGCAACCCAAGCCATGCTATCTAGCCTAAACTCCTTGTCACCATATGATTAGTACTATTAGCTAGTGTCCAATGTATCGACACGATTGCTATAGGATTAAAATGAGTCGTAGCAACTTGGTTCTATTATATGATCCTGTTATCCTCATCTTTGGAATTCTGTTGGTGATAGAGTTTTGGTTGTGAGTGTATGCATGGTGGGTTCTGGGTGCAAGCTAGGGCATTGGTCGGTAGCACCCGGGGCACTATAAGCACCGGTCTATGGGATCCATTGCAATACACTTCCGTACTAACCACAAGTCTAATGGGTAAGTCCTAACTAAGGTATGGAGTGTTCCAAACCGAGGCCACCACTTGGAGATGGGTCAAGCAGCACCAGCGGGTGGCTTGTACCGACGTGGCGCAAAAGGGGGTGCGACGTTAGCCGGGATGTGGCCCGGTGCGCCGGCGAAACCTAGAGCGGGTGGTTATCGCTTGGAGCATTTCATGATGAGGTTTTGGCACGAGTTCCCATGGTATGGGTCATCTCGTTACACTTTGGTGTTTGGGATGAGTGCGTGCCTTGTGGGTACAGTAGTACACCTCTGATCAGAGTCATAAATCTTTTCGAAAAGCCGAGCCCACGGTCAAGGGCGAGTTGCGTGACATCCCACAGTTAGTTTACTTTTGGAATGAATGTGCATGATGGTTTGACATGTAAGGACTGTTGTGCGAGGAGGGAAAACGTACTCCTCAAGTTAGATGGTATTATGATGTTCATGTTTAATATTCCGCATGATTAAATTTGATTACACTAAATGGAATAACTGAAAATGTACTTTTCCACACTTTTAGCCATTATCGTTCGTTTGTTATTATCTTGCATTACTATTTGCATTTGCGGTGGCTTGTTGAGTACTCTTTGTACTCATACCCGTTGGACACACAATTTAGAGGATGCCTACTACGAGGATGGTCTGGAGTAGCGACCCAATCAAGAAGAGAGATCCTGAAGAAGGTGTTTGTCATGCAATTTATTTTTATTATTTTAATTTCACTCTTATGTAATAATATGGTCTGCGTACCATGAATGCTTGCTGAATGTACGTTGTCGCATGATGAACCTCTTGTATTATTGTTTTTCTTTGGAAATTCAATAATGTTCTGATTTGTTAAATCGGGGCATCACAAGATGGTATCAGAGCCGACTTGACTGTAGGAAGCCAAACGGACCAGCCTAGCCAATAGGTGCAGAAAATTATTTCTCGAAAACCTACTTTATAAACTTTGTTCCTCCCCTCACTTTTCTTCAACTTGTTGTTTTTGTAGATGCCAGTCTACCAAGTGCACCGCTTCTGCCACCACCTCGAGGGCTTCGTCCTAGAGCTCCGCATGATGGCCACCTTCCTTGGGTTCCTCTTTGAGCCCGAGTTCCATGGGGTGTACATGGAAGAGTTCACGGGGCCATGTGACGTCTCCCTCACCATCCATGGTTCTGGCGAGCACCTGCCGTTCTTCACGGTAGCACTTGGGGGCCTAACCTTCGACGTCGCGTGCCAACGCGTCGCCCTCCAAGCCCTTATGGAGTTGAGGATGATCTATGACGATCGTTTTCAGAACTCGTCCTTCCGGCTTGTGCCGAAGCGCACTCCCGGCGCCCACCGTAGTATCTACATCGGAGCCCACTCCGATCGTGATCCGGTCATGGCCCGGCAGACGCGTCTTCTTCAGGCCATGGATGATCTCCATACCGAGGCCGTGCTTGACACCGATGAGCACCATGAGGCGGTTGAGTTCCTTCGTCACGACACGAAGAGCTTGATCCAACAGAACGGTGAGCTGCAGCGCAAGATTATGCAGCTGCAGAAGGACATTGCGGAGATGGTTCCCTCGTCCCGAGGAAGAGGAAGCCCATCCACGAGCCTGCCCCTCGCCCCAAGAGGATCCCGCCACACCCCTTGACCGCCGGACCGTCTAGCGCCAGCGCTTATGCACCGCGCCCTGGCCTCGTCTCTGACCCCATCATCGATAATTTTCTCGAGCCCACCGTCCCTCAGGACCCGCGTGCTCGTGGTTCCGAGAGAACGCAGACCACCTCCGATGGCGAGTAGACGCTAGTTACCGTTGTTTGGCTATAATAATTTTATGTGTGTGGTGCTATCTACAACAACTTGTGTTGTAGGTAGAATAAAATAAGAGCATGAATGTAATAAAGTTTTTACTACATTGAGATATATAATAGCCTCAACGGGCTGTTTTGATTAAAATGTTTGTTTCATCATCTTTTTATCTTATGGCGAAAACTCTTATGTTCAGAAGATGGCCGACAACCAGAACACCGGGTCCAACAATGGAGAAGGGGCAAGCAACGGATTGCCCGAAAGTGTTGTGCCCAACTGGGGCGCAACGGGCCAACGTCAGGCTGGGCCGTCATCCGCCAACCACCCCAATTTGGCAGAGATGATGGCGAATCAAAACCAGCTGATTACCGCCCTCCTCACTCATATGCACCACCAACAGGCTCACTTGGACTGGCTGCAGAATGTGGAGCCCGCCCCTCGTGCACCAGCACCCACGCCCGCTCCTCAACTCTCGGAGTTCTTGCACGTGCGTCCACCGATCTTCTCTAGCACCACCAACCCCATGGAGGCCGGAGATTGGCTCCGCACCATAGAGAAGAAGTTGGACCTCCTCCCATGCACCGATCGAGAAAGATTGGCCTTCGCCACTCATCAGCTCCAGGGTCCCGCCGCAGAGTGGTGGGACAAGTACCGTGAGTCCCAGCCAGAGGACCACGTGGTGACTTGGGCGGAGTTCACCATCACCTTTCGCGCTGCCCATGTCCCCGCCGGAGTCATCGCGGTCAAGCAGCAGGAGTTCCGTGACCTGCAGCAGGGCAGCCAGACTGTCATGGAGTACCTCCATGAGTTCAACCGTCTGGCACGCAACGTGCCAGAGGAGGTGCGAACCGATGCCCTCCACCAGGCCAAGTTCCTCCGGGGACTCAAGGATGAGCTGTCCATCCAGCTCGTCGCCACCGACTATGCCGACTTTCAACGGTTGGTGAACAAGGCGCTCATCCAAGAGACTGAGCAGAACAAGTTGGACCTCAAGAAGAGGAAGATGATTGCCTTCAAGCATCAACAGGCGAATTCTCAGAGGTCCCGCTTCATCCCTCCACCACCAGCGCCCGCCTACCATCCTCGGCCCGCCTACAGGCCACCTCACGCCGCCGGTGGATCCAACGTCGGGCATCCCCGCCCCGCTCCACCAGCTCCAGTCGCTCAGCCGACGCTCGCCGCTAAGGCCCTGATCTTGGGGGATTGCCAAGGGAAGCCGGTCGTCTGCTTCAACTGCCGGAAGGAAGGTTACTACTCACACCAGTGTCCTCACCCCAAGCAACCCCATGGCGCGGCACCCAACCAGGCGGTTCATGCCCGCGTCAACCACATCAGCGCGGAGGAAGCTCAGGAGGCTCCCGAAGTCGTGCTCGGTACGTTTACCGCAAATTCCATACAAGCTATGATACTATTTGACTCTGGAGCAACACACTCTTTCATCTCGGAAGATTTTGTGAAAACCAACAACTTGGAAGTGCTCCCTCTACCAGTCCCCATGATGATTGCCACTCCAAGCAATAAAACCTTAGTCCACTTATACAGTCCTAAGGTTAAGATAGAGATCCAAGGAGTATTATTCCGGGCTGAGCCAGTCCTCATTAAGTGTACCAGACTCGACATCATACTAGGGATGGATTGGTTAATGAAACACAAGGGAGTGATCGATTGCGCCAGCAAGTCCATAACGGTGACCAACCCTGAAGGCGAAGCCGTCACCTTTCGGATGACCAGCCGCAAACCTCGTGAGATGTCTCTCCACTCACTAGCCCTTGAAGAAGTGCCCATAGTCAAGGAGTTCATGGACGTCTTCCCAGAGGACCTGCCAGGAATGCCTCCCAAGCGGGACATCGAATTCAGAATCGAGCTTGTCCTCGGGACCACTCCAATCTCCAAGCGCCCATACCGGATGGCCGCCAATGAATTAGCCGAAGTCAAGAGCAACATCGAAGACCTAGAACAGAAAGGGTACATCTGACCGAGTACCTCACCCTAGGGTGCACCGGTCATCTTCGCCATGAAGAAGGACAAGAGTAAAAGGATGTGTGTGGACTATAGAGCCCTGAACGACGTAACCATCAAGAACAAGTACCCCTTGCTGCGGATCGATGACCTGTTCGATCAACTGAAAGGATCCTCGGTGTTTTCCAAGATTGACCTCAGGTCAGATTATCACCAATTGAGGATTAGATAAGAAGACTTACCCAAGACTGCCTTCACCTCCCGCTATGGACTCCACGAGTATACTGTGATGTCGTTCGGACTCACGAATGCCCCAACCTTTTTCATGAACATGATGAACAATGTATTCATGGAGTTCTTGGATAAGTTCATCGTGGTATTCATCGACGATATCCTCGTCTACTCCAAGACCAAGGAAGAACACGAGACCCACCTCAGTCTGACCCTCAGAAAGCTAAGGGAACAACAATTGTACGCCAAATACAGCAAGTGCGAGTTTTGGTCGTCTAAGGTGAAGTTTCTCGGACATGTCATATCTGCCGGAGGAATAGCTGTGGACCCAACCACCGTGGAAGCAGTGACCAACTGGCTGCAGCCCACGAACGTGACCGAGATCCAGAGTTTTCTTGGATTGGACGGATACTACCACCGGTTCATCGAGAATTTTTCGAAGATCGCCAAGCCTATGACCAGACTGCTGCAAAAGGATGTAAAATTTGAATGGACCCCAGATTGTGAAGAATGCTTCCAAACCCTCAAGAAAAAGCTCGTGTCAGCCCCTATTCTGACCCTGCGAGACATCTAGAAGGACTTCCACGTGTACTGTGATGCCTCTCATCAAGGATTGGGATGTGTCTTAATGCAAGATGGGAAGGTGATATCTTACGCCTCTCGATAGCTGAGACCACATGAGCTGAACTACCCGACCCACGACCTAGAGTTAGCAGCTGTGGTTCATGCCTTGAAGATATGGAGACATTACCTTGTGGGAAATCGATGTGAGGTCTTCACCGACCACAAGAGCCTCAAGTATATATTCACCGAACCGGAACTGAACCTCAGGCAGAGGAGATGGTTGGAACTGATCAAAGATTACGACTTGGGCATCCATTATCATCCAGGCAAGGCCAATGTGGTGGCAGACGCCCTTAGTCAAAAAGGGTACTGCAATGCCATCATGATACAAGACCAGGCCCCTTTGCTATATAAGGAAATGGAAAGGCTGAATTTAGGGATCACCACCCGAGCGTACCTCACTGCTTTGGAGTCTAGACCCGTCTTGATAGACTAGATCCGAGAAAAGCAAAACGAAGACCGGGACATCTTAGAGATCCAGCAGAACATGCGGAAGGGTAAAGCCCCCAGATTCTCCGAGGATGAGCATGGTACCATCTGGTTCGGAAACCAGATATGTGTGCCCGACAAGCCTGAGTTGAAGACTCTCATCCTTCAAGAAGCTCACGATACTCTATACTCCATACATCCTGGGAGTACAAAGATGTATCAAGACCTAAAGGAGAAATATTGGTGGGTCAGCATGAAGAGGGAAATAGCTGAGTATGTGGCCAAGTGTGACACATGTCGGCGAGTCAAAGTAGAGCACCAAAGACCTGCTGGACTGTTGCAACCTCTCAAGGTCCCCGAATGGAAGTGGGAAGAGATAGGAATGGACTTCATCACGGGACTACCCCGGACCCAAGCTGGTCATGATTCTATCTGGGTGATCGTCGACCGACTCACCAAGGTGGCTCACTTCATCCCCGTCAAGACAACCTACACCGTCGCCAAGTTGGTCGAGTTGTATATGACCCGGATTGTGTGCCTACACGGAGTTCCAAAGAAGATTGTATCTGATCGTGGGAGTCAGTTTACCTCTAAGTTTTGGAAGAACCTTCAAGAGGAACTCGGCACCCGGCTGAACTTTAGCACCGCCTATCATCCACAGACCAATGGTCAAACTGAAAGGGTTAACCAGATATTGGAGGATATGCTTAGAGCTTGCGCTCTAGACTTTGGCGGAATGTGGGACAAGAACTTGCCCTACGCGGAGTTCTCCTACAACAACAACTATCAAGTTAGCCTGCAGATGTCCCCGTTTGAAGCACTTTATGGGCGTAAGTGCATAACGCCATTACTCTAGGATCAGACCGGAGAATCACAGCTATTTGGGACAGATATATTGCGAGAAGCCGAAGAAAAGGTCAAGATCATCAGGGACAGATTAAAGATAGCTCAATCCCGACAGAAGAGCCACGCCGATAACCAACGAAGAGACCTAACCTTTGAGGAGGGTGACTATGTTTATCTCCGAGTCACTCCCCCTCGTGGCACTCAAAGGTTCAACATGAGAGGCAAGCTAGCACCCCGCTATGTTGGACCTTTTCAGATCCTCCGACGGCAAGGAGAAGTGGCATATCAATTAGAACTGCCTCCATCTCTGACAGGGGTCCATGATGTGTTCCACGTCTCTCACCTGAAGAAGTGTCTTCGTGTGCCCGCCGAGCAAGCCGACCTCCAACAACTCAACATCCAAGAGGATTTGACCTACATCGAGAAGCCCGTCAAGATCCTAGAGATTAAGGAAAGAGTAACCAGGAGCCGTGTGGTTCGCTTCTGCAAGGTTCAGTGGTACAACCACCCCGTTGAAGAAGCCACATGGGAAAAATAAGACGAGTTGAAAGCCCAATACCCCAAGTTATTCGAGTAGCGTTCCAATCTCGAGGACGAGATTCTTTGTATGGGGGATAGGGTTGTAACACCCCAAATTTTCAAAGAAATAAAAATATCATTTAATGTATTTTCCTGGAATTATTTATTTTGGAAATACCTTTAATGCCCTCCTTAACCTTTTTGAGCTAGAACCTAGATGAAATGACCAAACTAGAGGCTAGAAAATTTTGTATATGATCCCAAAGCCAAGATACATTTTTGACAATTTTTACAAATTTTTATCACCCTTGGAAATAGCCCAAGTATTTTAAATCAATTTCTGTAATTATTTTTATTCAGAAAAGCATTAAAACAACAATGGGCCCTTTCCCCTCTTCTCTCTCCCCCGACCGACCCAGCCCACTCCCTTCCCCACGCCCGTACTGACACCCGGGCCCCACCCATTAGAGACCCTCTCCTCTCCATGTACGTGCCCGACCGCCCGACCCCACCCGTTAGTCGCCTCGCCCGCTCACTCGCGCCCGCTGCCCGGTGGCCTCCACCTGTCGGACCCGTCTTCCCCGCGGGATCCGCCCCCACATCCCCCCTCACCGGCCGAAGCCCTAATCCCACCTCGGATCTGCCCCCGCCGGCCCCCTCCCTTTAATCCATCGCCGACAATGAATTCCCCTCAACGCGCCGACCGTTTCCCCCATTAAAACCAGCCCGATCGCGTCCCGATTCGATGAATCTGCATGCAACCCGAAGCTCACCGGTGTTTAAACGCGTTAACCCTCGGCCACCGCCAATTGCACCCCTCTGCCCCCGTCGGTGACCCTATTTAAACCCCCTGGTACCCCGCATTCGACCCCCATGCTTGCACGCTGCAAGATCGAACAGAATGCCCCCTCTACAGTTTTTAACACTCCACTGCCACCCACACTCCGGACAATGCTCACCGTCGCCGGTGACCTCCTCCGCCCTAGGAGACCACACCTCCGTGACCGCCAGGACCTCACCAACCTCGGCCACCCCTCCGCCGACGACGAACCCCGCCGGATCGCCGTCGCCGACAAGGAACCCGAACCACTCCGCCGTCTACCCTCATCGCCGGCCACGCTCCTCGACCTCTCGCCTCGCCTAAGGTACCCTTGTGTTCCCCTGGTCATCCTCTTTCCGTTTCTAGGCTTAGCTAGGGCCGCTGTCGCTCGCCATGGCCTCTGGACCACTCGCCGTCGCCGGAGAAGATGACCGGCACGGGTCGAGTACCCGTGCCGTGTCGGATTCGATCGTGACCGTGCAATCTAGATCCGACGGTGGCGATTAAATCCCTCGTGCGGTTTAATCAGATCCGTTAGATCTCGGCGAAGCGTTACGTTTTAGTCTGAGCCGTTCGCTAGAATTTAAATCCCGTGTCGCATCTGGACTGCACGATGCGTACCGGTTCGACGTTTTAATCTCAGCCATCCACGTTAACTTAACGCCTCCGCCTCGCCCTCGCGCGTTGGATCTGGATCCAACGGTCCAGGATGGGCCAGACCACGCGCACAGTGCGCGGGTTCACGGTGGGTCTGGTTCACCGTGGACCCGAGGCTGTTTTGGATTTAATTTAAATTCCAGAAATGGATTTAAACGTCTAAAATTCATATCTTGCGCATTTTAACTCCAAAAATTACCATTTCAATTCCAGAAAATATGTAATTTTATTCTCTACATGTTAATACAATAAAAACAGTATGTTTACTTTGAATATTTCATGCTTATTTAATAATGTATTCAAATGCTCTTTAGGGTAAACTACAAATTTAATTATTTCAATTTCAGTAAAATTTATCTTTATTCATTTCCTGTTAATAGAATGAAACCACCAAGTTTTCTCTGAACCTCTTATTTTGAATTAGTTAGAAAACTTAAAATAAGATTGTTCACACTTAAAATCTCTTTTATAAAGGACCACATTTCATTATAGTTCATTTTTAAATATTCATAAAATGAATTTCAGAAACTTAACAACTTTATTTTCCTTAAGTTAACCCAATCATAACATATATGCTTGTTGTGTGATTTTTGTATTGTTTATTGAATGTTACGTTTATTATTCATGTTAAAAAGACTACGACGCCGCCGAGGAGCCGGAGTACTTCCCGGAAGTCCCTCCCTCGCCTTTCATCGAACAAGGCAAGTCACCAAACCAATCTTTTGAGCATATTGAACCCATGTTTTACTCAACTATCGCTAAAACACATAGGATATACATGCATTAGTCAAATGAAACCCTTACAATATATTTATTAGGATCCCCCGACCTTGATGTGCAACCCAAGCCATGCTCTCTAGCCTAAACTCCTTGTCACCATATGATTAGTACTATTAGCTAGTGTCCAATGTATCGACACGATTGCTATAGGATTAAAAATGAGTCGTAGCAACTTGGTTCTATTATATGATCCCGTTATCCTCATCTTTGGAATTCTGTTGGTGATAGAGTTTTGGTTGTGAGTGTATGCATGGTGGGTTCCGGGTGCAAGATAGGGCATTGGTCGGTAGCACCCGGGGCACTATAAGGACCGGTCTATGGGATCTGTTGCAATACACTTCCGTACTAACCACAAGTCTAATGGGGCACTATAAGGACCGGTCTATGGAGTGTTCCAAACCGAGGCCACCACTTGGATATGGGTCAAGCAGCACCTGCGGGTGGCTTGTACTGACGTGGCGCAAAAGGGGGTGCGACGTTAGCCGAGATGCGGCCTGGCGCGCCGACAAAACCTAGAGCGGGTGGTTATCGCTTGGAGCATTTCATGCAGAGGTTTTTGCACGAGTTCCCATGGTATGGGTCATCTCGTTACACTTTGGTGTTTGGGATGAGTGCGTGCCTTGTGGGTACAGTAGTACACCTCTGATGAGAGTCATAAATCTTTTCGAAAAGCCGAGCCCACGGTCAAGGGCGGGTTGCGTGACATCCCACGGTTAGTTTACTTTTGGAATGAATGCGCATGATGGTTTGACATGTAAGGACTGTTGTGCGAGGAGGGAAAACGTACTCCTCGAGTTAGATGGTATTATGATGTTCATGTTTAATATTCCGCATGATTAAATTTGATTACACTAAATGCATTAACTGAAAAATGTACTTTTCCGCACTTTTAGCCATTATCCTTTGTTATTATCTTGCATTACTATTTGCATTTGCGGTGGCTTGTTGAGTACTCTTTGTACTCATACCCGTTGGACACACAATTCAGAGGATGCCTACTACGAGGATGGTCTGGAGTAGCGACCTAGTCAAGAAGAGAGATCCTGAAGAAGGCGTTCGTCATGCAGTTTATTTTTATTATTTTAATTTCACTCTTATGTAATAATATGGTCTGCGTACCATGAATGCTTGCCGTATGTACGTTGTCGCATGATGAACCTCTTGTATTATTGTTTTTCTTTGGAAATTCAATAATGTTCCGATTTGTTAAATCGGGGCGTCACAACTCCAAGGCTTCCGTATGAAGCATATCCATAAGCTCCCTGTGAACCGTCCATTGCCTCCGAAGTCACCTGCGCACCACTGACAAGCAGACAAGTGTTTCTAGTACCTCGGAGACCTGTACACCCTCTGGTGTACTGCCCAAAGTACCAAACCCTTTAGTACCACCAAGTCATCGTGTTCTACCGGACCCCTCCGATAGACACACTCCGCTACAACAGTCGTAGCAACCAGACCCACCGAACCCTTCGGTGAAACACCCCCTGAAACCCTTCGGAAGGACCCCTTTGAATCCAGAAGGAAAACCCTATCAATCACTCATCACAAACTCCGAAACCAACCCTTGGTTTCTCAGATATCATACCTCCAATCATAAGCTTCTATCTCCAGATCCCCACCTCGATCGACCTCGCCATCGGCTTGTATCCTTATGCCGTCTAGGCCAAGTCATTTGCTTCTGAGTTCTGCTCCTTTGGGATATGAGTAAGAGTTATGTTACAGAAGCATGACATTATGGCCTGACGCTAATAGTGATATTTTTCAGCATGTCGTCTTTGCATTCGTACTCATCTCACAACTGCCTTATCACTAGGAGAGAATCTCCCAAAATTTCTATTGTATTGGTGCCCACTTCTTCCAACAGTTGTAACCCTTTCAATATTGCTTTGTACTCAGGCTGATTATTGGTGGAGAAAGGTATGATGGTATATGCAAATTCAAATGATGCCCCCCAGGGGAAACACTCACCAGGCCTATACCACATGAGTCACTACATCATCTCTATGCTAGACTATGAAATCGGCTATTGCTTGCATTGACACCGAAATTTGGCACCAATTTGGAGTAAAATAAGTGCTAGCCAAGTTTGGAAGAAATTGAAAAATTATGCGTGAAGGCCAGTCCGACCTTGGTTATAGGACCGGTCCGACCAACAATACATGGCCGGTCCGACCTCCCATGTAACAACGGTCTGACCGGCCATGTATGGTCGGTCCAAAATTTCAGGATTTCCAGCACTCCGAGTCTGAGTTAATTACGACTAGATCTCGTGTTTTTTCATAAAAATTGGGATATTTCGTTTCTAAATCAACCTCTAACCACCTTAGGACATGGATAACTTCCAACTCTTGCAAGACCAAGGCCGATTCAAGCCAAACCTTCCCGGTAGCACTACATTGACTCGTTCTTTTCGTTTTCAATCTACTATTTCCTCTCTACTTTTGCTCTAGTGTTATTCTTTACTCTAGCAGTAGACCTTTGTCAATTTGATCAGAAAATTGTTAATACTTCGCCATGTGATCAAGAGTTCTTTGTGGGTTTGATCCGAAAACCTTCCGTTTCACCCTCGCACATGTTTTTATCGTTTTATCGGTTTTTATTGGTGATTCGGTCCCTATGCTGAATTGCAATTGGTTTCTTGTGTTTTGCAGGAGTCCAGGTCACCATTTTCGTCAAACCAGCTCCTCTGAAAAAAATCGAAGTCGACGGAGGGATCACCACCAAGCCAGAGGCTTCATCGTTTCCCTGTCGTTTTGATCGGCCATCTAGGGCCAATCTGACTAGGTGTTGTCGATACATGCCGGTCCGACCGACGACGCTGAGTTGTCTGACCATCCTCATCTTACTTCATACTAGAGGTCTTTGTTGTACCGAAGTCCTACGCGCCGGAGCCCTACACCTCGCATCGGAGCCCTTCGCGAAGTGCTCCAGAGCCCTTCGCACCACGCCCTTTGGTCTGACCGAAGCCTGACCTCCGGTCCGACCGACCGAAGGACCAAAGGTCCCTTTCAGAAGCCCTTCGTACCCCGCGCGCTGAATTCTGAGGGCCCCTTCGGTGATACGCTTTGCACCATTAGTCCGACCGACGGTGTGCCTTTGGTCCGACCAGCCTATCTTGGCCGGTCTAACCGCTAGACTCCCTTAAGTCAAATCGGCCCTGTCTTGGTTGATTTCACTCCTTTTTCCACAACTCGGTTAATTGAATATTATTTTGTGATATTCTTTGATTGCCTGGTGACTCCGTTATTCCCTTACCACTATTTAAGGGTCGTCGAAATGCGACGTCGACGTCGTGTTACGTTTAGGGGTTTACCTCTAAGTATCCACACGCTTTTGGATCGTCCGATCGGTGTCGGTGTGTTTGGTGCTGCATCATCGGATTTTAGCGTCAATAGATTCTCCCTTTACTGCCTTAGTCGATTCATATCTGAGGTCAAATTCGGTAAGGGCGAGGACCCACTTGCCGATATGCCCTTTCAACACTGGGCCGATAGCATATACTTAATGACATCAGCCTTACATATCACCATGCACTCTGATGATAGCAGGTAGTGTCTCAATTTGGTGCATGAGAAGTATAGGCATAGACAGAGCTTCTCCACTGTGGGGTATCGTGTCTCGGCGTCGAGTAGCCTTCTTCTGAGATAGAAAATTACCCTCTCCTTTTTATCAATCTCCTGCACTAGGACTGACCTGATGGCTTCATCATCAGTTGACAAATATATCCTGAATGGAATCCCTTTTTATAGTGGCATCAACACTGGCGGTGAGAATACGTACTCCTTAATCTCATCAAATGCCTTCTACTTATTTTCTCCCCATATGAATTCTTGATCAGGCTTCAACTTCAATAGTGGAGTAAATGGCTCTATTTTTCTTGAGAGATCACCGATGAATTTTTTGAGAAAATTTATCTTCCCGATTAGTGATTGCAACTTGGTTTTATCAGTAGGGGGTTGGGTGTTCTTAATTGCTTAAATACTCCATTGGCTTATCTCGATCTCTCTTTCATGCACAATAAAGCCTAGAAACTTCCTCGCCGATACACCAAAGGTGCACTTCTCGGGATTCATCTTTATCCCATATTTCCAAGCTCTCTCCAGAACTTGACGTAGATCGACCACATGGTCTTGGGTAATTCTTGATTTTACCATGATGTCGTCTATATATATTTCCACCAATAGGCTGATCAAGTCATGGAAAATGTAATTCATGGCCCTCTGGTAAATTGCTCCGGCATTCTTCAAGCCGAAGATCATCACCACCCACTTATAAAGTCCGATAGCACCTGGGCACCGGAAGGCCATATTGTTGATGTCTTCGTCAGTCATGAAAATTTGATTATATCCTGCTTTCCCGTCCATGAAGTTGATAATCTTGTTGCCCGATGTGGCATCCACCAGCAACTCTGCGATGAGCATTGGGTATTCATCCTTTGGGGTTGCCTTATTCAAATATCTGAAGTCAACACATATTCTAAGTGTGGGATCAGAATGGCGACTAGAGGGGGGGTGAATATGCGCCTCGACAAATTCTTGCAAATATGATGACCTTTTCAAATCACCCAACACACCTCTAAATGAACAAGCGGAAGCAGATGTAGTAAAGACTCTGATAAAAACATATGCTATCACCCTCCTATCTGATATTATGTCAAATGATAGATTGAGAGATCACTAGCACTGAATTTTCACACGGAAAGACTGCACTTTAAAAATAGCTCTGAAACAAAAAAAACAATTTCAGAATGTGCTTGGTGGAACATGTGCTCGGCAGTACATGTAGTTGTTAATGGCGAAAAGCATCACTGCATACGACAGCACATGATCAGCAAATGACCACCTTCCAGAATTTTTATAGCATTTAGATGAGCCAAAAACTATATGTATCTTTGTTCAGAACCTTTTGCAAACTAAAAACATGGAACCCTTGTAACTTGGACAACAAGAGTTATGTGGAACTCATGTCCAAAACACATCAAAAATCACCTCAAAGATTGAATCCATACTGAAAACAGAACACAACTTGATAGAAATCAGAAGTTTTCAGAACTTCTTAGGCACCTTGTTGGACAGAAAAATATATGCATAAGTGGTAAAAACCTTTTGAAAATTTCAAACATTGAACCCTTGAAACTTGGACAACAAAAGTTATGTATAACTCGGGTCCAAAAACAGTACCTAAATAGATCAAAAATCACCTTAAAGATTGAATACAGACTGAAAACAGAACTCAACACTCCCGAGAAATCACAAGTTTCTAGAACTTTTTAGGCACTTTGTTGGACATAAAAATATATGTAGAAGTGGTAAAAAACATTTGAAACTTCAAAAATGGAACCCTGAAAACTTGTACAACAAAAGTCGTGAAGAACTCAAGTCCAAAAACAGCATCAAAACAGTTCAAAACTCAGCTACAAAAGTGAATCACACAAGGGTGAATAGTACCTGCGCTAGAAGCTAAGCACGAAATTAAGAACAGCAAAAAGGCTAGAACAAAATAGAAATTGTTGTTGGTAGCCCCAAAATGTTCAGCTGAAAGAGTCACCTAAACCCTAGGCCTTTGGGTCCTTTATATAGGCAAGCCCATTAAGGAAATCTCTAAAATGCCATTAGGGTAAAAGTTCTAGGTATTTACCTAATTGCCATAATCAATTTTCAGAATTACAAATTCTGAAAAATCCATTAATGCAAACTCCTAATTTATTACATCATTGACCCTATTCTTTTAATATTTTTCAGAATTAAGAATTCCGATTAATACTAAAAGATTACACTTAATCTAGACGACAAAATAGAAAAAATAAACTCCTAATTACTGGAATTAAAAACATTTTCTGATGTGACGGTTTTCAGCAAAAACCGACAAAGCCTCCTCGATCGCTGACAAGTGACGTCAATCCGCGAACTCGACCGCCAGCAAGTCTCTCCCGCTCTCGATCCCCTTGAGCCACCTGATCACTTGCACTTGCCTCCCTTTCGTTGACTTGACTGTAACTCTGTCTCGACTATCCGGCATCCTTGATCCTCTGGCATCGAGCTCCCCGCTTGACCCTTGATCACCCGCCGTTGATAGTTGGTTAGCATCTCCACCCTCCACACATAATACAAGCCAAAACAAGAGACGCAACACACACTGATTCCCTCAGCATAATCCATATCCACACATCGATCCCATCGATGCAATCAAACCATCACTCACTCATCACTCAACCTTATCAATCACTCATCATACAGACAGAAACCACAGTGCGACCTCACTTGGTTTCACACTAAGTTTCCCACTTTTCTTCCATACTGATACAATGTTCGATACCCACTCTACGTATCGACATGGCCTTATTAATCTTGGATCATATAATCTTGTTACCTCAGCCTTGATGTCTGGATATATTTCCACTTGAAAAACTGAGGTGACTACTTGAATGTTGATACCCTTATCTTATTGGGAGCTGATGTTCTACAATCGATCGGCTTAGCCCTAACATCTCATCTTATTCTCATGCGAAGAATCCAGATACTCTCGTAATAGTGCAATTAATTCATTCTTCATTTCATCGGGAAGTTGGGTGCTTACAAAGGTTAACCTCTCTGTCTGTCACCGAGTCCAATGTCTACCTCCTATAGCTCATCGGTTACGGCAAAGCCTTGACCGAGTTTACCTTCTACTTCATCAGTGTTGCCTTAAAAGGGTAAGCTTGGGATATTTATTGCTAATTGATATGATTCCGTCATTTTATACTTCAAGAAAATCACCGTCCTAAGCTTTGCCGGATAGGCAGACTACTTCCATCTGCCACACCGATAAATCAACTATTGCTACGTTAACCAATTTATTAGTGGGAATGATCTCTACCTGATCGCCGACCAATGACATGAGGCTCTGATGCATTGTCGACGGGATGCAACAATTCACGTGAATCCAATCGCGCCCTAACAATAGACTGTAGGACCTTTTTCCCTCTATGACAAAGAAGGTGGTCGACACGGTCTTGCTCCTGACCATCAACTCTGCATTTAAGGTGGTCGACACTGTCTTTCTCCTGACCGTCAACTCTGCATTTAGCACCCCCATTGTTTCCGATGAATTGCCGCTGAAGTCCCTCAATACCATATTGGTTTTGATGAGGTCCTCTAGCCCTTTTCCCATCTTCCGGAAGGTAGCATATGGCATCAAGTTGACAGACGCCTCTTCGTCTATTATCATCTTGGACATCGGATTTTCGTTAACTAGGCCCTTGATGTAGAGAGGTCTTAGGTGCCGATGTTCATGATCTTCTAGCTATGAAAAGTCAAATTGTTGCTAATTTTATAGTTGATCACCACGTAGATGTCAATTGGGGTAACGATATTTCTCTAATTGAGGTAGTGTGCCATGGAAACTTTATTTTGATGGTTTAGCTTGTAAGAGTGGCCAAGGTATTGGAGTAGTTCTCATATCACCTAGTGGCATGCACTTTGAAACCTCGGCCCATTTAGAATTTCCTTCTACTAATAACCAAGATGAATATGAAGCTTTATTGCTAGGGCTTGAATTGATAGAATTCATGGGTGCCAAATATGTTAATGTGCATGGTGATTCTCTGTTAGTAGTACAGCAAGTAGCTAAAAGTTCTCAATGTTTTAATGGCTTGCTAAATATCTACTTGGATAAATGTTTAGACATAATTGCAACTTTTGATGACTTCAAAATTTCTCACGTGTCAAGAGAGGCCAATTCAATTGCAAATGATTTGGCTCAGCAAACATCTCACTATCAACTCAAGAGAGGAAAATTTTGTGTACAAGAAAAACTAGTGCTTGGTCTCACTGCCGAAGCCAGCAACTTCGGGAAGATGCGAGGTCCACTGAACCCTCCGGGATGGACCCCTCTGGCCACCGGAGGGTGTTGCGTGCTGGAACCCCCGTGCTAGAGCCCTTCATCCACTGAAGGGCCCTGCACACCGGAGCCCTCCTACCAAAGCTTTCTAGATGATGGAGGCCCTCACACGCCGGACCCCTCCAACGGAAGGCTCCGCTCTGATGGGCTCTACACGGTCGACCAAGCTAGCCTTCGGTAGAAGCAAGAAATGCCCAGGGGCACTCCGAAGTTAGCGATTTAGACATTACCTTAATAAAGGAGTTAGTGAATCCTCTAGATGTACATAAGGATGATTGGAGAATTCCAATCGTCTAGTACTTAAGAGACCCTAATCAAAGGGTTGATCGGAAAGTTTGGTGATAAGCGTTTAAATTTGTATTGCTAGATGATGCATTATACCACCGAACTATTAATGGAGTACTTTTGAGATGCTTGGATGTCGATCAGTCCAAAGTGGCTATAGGAGAAATCCATGAAGGGATTTTTGGCACTCATCAATCAGCCCAGAAAATGAGTTAGGTGCTCAAAAGAGCATGTTTCTACTGGCCAACTATGACCGAGGATTGTTTTAAATACTACAGAGGGTGTGAAGCATGTCAAAAGTTTGGTAATATTCAGTTAGCCCCTGCATCGCTACTTAGTCCTATTATCAAACCATTGTCGTTCTGAGGTTGGGGTTTAGACTTTATCGGCCAAATTCATCCTCCCTCTTCAAAAGGACTTCGGTTCGTGATGATGGCAACAGAGTACTTTCACCAAATGGACTGAAGTTGTGCCTCTCAAAAATATGACTCACAATGAGGTAACTGATTTTATCTTGAAACACATTATACATATTTTCAGTATTCCCCAAACTATCACTACAGATCAAGGTACTTCATTTGTTGCTAAAGAAGTGAGAGACTTTGCCGAATTTTATGGTATTAAGTTGATAAAGTCTTCACCATACTATGCTCAGGAAAATGGTCAGGCCGAGTCTAGTAATAAAACTGTGATTAAGCTCATTAAGAAGAAAATTGAAGAGTTCCCTAAAAGGTTGCATGAAGTGCTTTCCGAAGCACTATGGGCTTGCAGAGTTGCAAAGCATGGTGCTACCAAAGTTAGTCCATATGAGTTAGTATATGGAAAAGAAGTCGTTCTACCAGTAGAAGTGGATCTTGGCTCTTTAATATTTCTTAAGCAAGACGGCTTATCGGTCGATGAATATGAAACTCTTTTAAAAGATAATCTAGAGGAAGTGACCGATAAGAGGTTAAAGGCTTTAGAAGCTATAAAGAAAGATAAGAGGAGAATAGCTAGAGCCTACAATAAAAAAGTAAAGCGAAAATCGTTTCAAGTCGGTGACTTGGTTTGGAAGACGATTTTACCCTTAGGCACTATGAACCCTAAATTTGGTAAATGGTCACCTAGTTGGGAAGGCCCTTTAAAAATAGCTGAAATCTCTGAAAGGAGAGCTGTTTCGAAGAGCTTTGAATGGCATGTACTTGAAAAGTACTTCCCAAGTGTGTGGCAAAGTGCTAGATAGTGTCGAAATGCTGATATGGGAGGTATTGTCCTTAGCCCGTTATGCTTTTAGTTCACTTAGTTCACTAAAAGGAAGGGGGGCATGTGTTGATTGAAAAAATGGCATTAATGGTCAAGATTGTCAAAATATCAATTTTTGGTAATTTGGCCCAAAAATACACATATCCTGGATTAGGCCAAAGCCTTACAAGGCCGAAGGCCCATTGAGCACTGGGCTTCGGAAGCCTTCCAGCGGCCTGCTACCTTCGGCCCGAAGGCCTTCGGAGGCCTACATCGCCAAAGCTTCGGCCCGAGGAGCACGCTTCGGAAGGCCTTGCCGAAGGCCCACTTTGGGTTGTTTCCAGAGATAGAGTTTGAGTCTGATTCTGGTTATTTTTATCTCTAAACTTGATTAGGCTGAATCTTACTAGATTAATTTTAGAGATAAGAAAACTAGCCCCTATAAATATAGGGGTGAAGCCGGTTCATTAAGCCCACAACAAAAATCAATCACAAAGCCCTAGCTTTGAACCGTACCTTTACTTTTTATTTACCTTTCTGCAACCTTCGTGGGTTTGCCTGGAAGCCCTCCGCCGACCACGCCGAAACCATGGTAAGAATTTCTACTTCGCTCATGAAGTACCCATTAATCTACGTAACAGATTGCTATCGCCTTGTTACTTCGTCTGTGAAGTATCCGTTAATCTATGTAACAAATTGCTACCTTCGTTTCCCTGCCGCAACACTTAACAGATTCGGTCTCTAGGCCGAATTGGCACTTGATCTTCGTTCTATTGCAGGTTTTCATGCTAGGAGACCCTTCGCTGGAGGTATCCGAAGCCAGGAAGCTGGTTTTCGGAGGCTGCCAGAACACGCTTCGGTAGAACTCTACTTCGACTAGTTGTGCCGTGCCGTCACGCTGTTGTCGGTTTGACCAAGTCCCGCATGCCAGCACGCTCCACAGCAGGGTTCGTCGTGATAGGCTTCGCCATACTAGCACTTCGCTCCGGACGAGGTCATGCCAGTGCGTTGTGCCGGGATATTTGTGTCGTGTCAAAGACTACACACTGAACCCCGCTGTTTGGAGGTGATTTCGTGTCGAGATCTGTTCGAAGCCTGCCTTCGGCGAGACCCTTCGCACCAGATGCGGAAGGCCCCCTTCAGTGAACCCCTTCGCATAGTACACTTTGAATCAGTTAGGCTCCGTTCAGCTAGTTGGTTTATTTTATTTAATATATTTCTTTTTGGCTAATTGGATTATTTTCTTGTGATATGATTACCTAGCGACTCCACCCCCCTTGCCACTGTTAAGGATAGTTGGAACACGATGTCAGTGTTGTGTTATGCTTAGGCTTGTCCCTAAGTATCCGCACACTTTTGGATCGTCGAACTGACTCAACTGCGGGGGCACGTTTTCATGTCAATAGGCACCACTAGGCACGAGCACTCACATTCACCGATCCAAACCAGGATAACCTCATGCCACTCAAAGTCCGGACACTGTAGTATGTTTGGAGCATCCATCCCCGATGGGTTGGCAGGTTAATTAAGAAAGCATAATGGTCATTCATGTTTTATTTTTATTACGATACTATTGACACTCGAATTTGGCATTAAAGGTCAAAATTATCGAAATATAAATTTTGGTAATTTGGGCCGAAAGTATGCCATCTCCAGCACAAGTCGAAGCCCTAAAGTGTCGAAGGCCCGTATTGCATTGGGCTTCGGCAACACCTTCGGAGGCCTGCTTCGCAGGAAGGATTCGGCCCAATGGGCCCTTCGGCGGCCTGTAGGCTTCGGCCCAGTGGGCCCTTCGGCGGCCTGTGGGCTTCGGCCCGGCAAACTAGCTTCAGCGAGGCCCGCGGAGGCCCACTCTGGCTGGTAGAGTCCTATTCAGATTAGGATAATTCGGTTGTTTTTGATCTCTTATCCAAATCCTAACCACCTGGCCGAATCCTACAAAAATTAGGTGAGACCAGCCCCTATAAATATAGGGGTGAGGCCAATTCAAGAGGACCCCCGCTTTTATACCAACACAAAGCCCTCGCTTTGAATCGTTCTTTTACCTTTCAATCTACTTCCTTGCCCTAGGATTAGCGACGTAACATCCATCTTCATGGGTTTGCATTGTAAACCCTCCGTCCGCCACGTCGAAATCACGGTAACCCTTGTTGATTCGCTCATGAATCTCCCGTTTAATCCATGAGATGGATTTTTATCGTTTTATCGGTTTTCTTCTGCTATTCTTGGGATTTCGTCCGCTAGGACGGATTGCACTTGATCTTTTAATGTTTTGCAGGGAAACAACCTTCAAAGTCATCGCCGAGGAGTTTTGGGGGGTGATTGATACTCATCTACAAGGCTGCCAGAGCACTCTTCGCCATCATGCCGAAGCCCCTTAGGCGAGAACCTCTTCGCAGTGAACCACTCCACGCCGGAGCACCCTTCATCGTCTCGCCGAAACCCTCTTCGGGGAGAACCCACCACAGTAAATTGCTCCGCAATGGACCCCACGGTGCCGAAGCCCCCGGTCTGACTGAAGCTTCGTTGTCGGTCTGATCGGGTACCTCCATCAGTCTGACCGCTCGGAGCCCGCTTTGCATCAGAACGTTGAAGCCCTCTTCGGTGACCCCTTCATAGGCGTTGGTCTGACCGCAAGTCCAACTCTGGTCCGACCGATCAACAGGCCGAAGCCCCTTCTAGACGTTTTGGACTCCCTTCGCTATAGATAGAAATCGGCCTTAGGCTAGCCGGTTGCTTTATTATTTTTTACTCACACATTGGCTAATTAAACTTTATTTCTTAATATTTGTTTGATTACCCGATGACTCCATTACCCTTACAACTATTAAGGATTTGTCGGAATGCGACGTCGACGTCGTGTCATGCTTAGGTTTATCCCTAAGTATCTGCGTGCTTTTGGATCGTCGAACTGACCCAAGTGTGGGGGCGCGTTTTCGTGTCAACACACTTTTTGGCGACTCCGCTAGGGACGACATCAACATGATGGGCACGTCTACATCGGTTGCGGGTACATCAACCATGACTACTATGAGTATGGCAACTATACCCTTATCACCGATGGACCTAGGGGACATGAACATGGAGATCGACAACCGCAACATCATCCTCCCCACTCTCGCGGACATCCCCGAAGATGATCGGGCCGAGATCGAAGCCAAGACGAATGAATTCCATGCCCTCATGCTCGGGTGCTACAGGAAAACTCGCACAGGCTTCGTCAAGCGCGACATCGACATCCTGGACCCCTTCCGAAACAAGGTACCACCACCATCCCTCTCGTATTTATCCGCCTTAGAGATTAGATAGGAGATAGCCGCTACAGTGGATCAGGCCATTAGTGCTACATTTTTGAATCGACTAGGACCTGAAATGGAAGCGATTTTTAGGAAATTTGACTTTTCCGAGGCTGTTTCTCACACCCCAGTTGCTAGCCTACCTCCCGCGCACCACGTACACAATAAAACTGATGGGAGCACCGGAAAGGCCATTACATATACATCTCCAATTTCCGGGGCTGAGGCTGTGCACACCACTATCTATCAGGTCGGTCGTTGGGCCAGCCAAACCAGCATGTACCAGGCACCGTCAGCGATGAAAGTCGGTCTAACCGACTACCAGGCCGGTCCGACTAACCCATATACCTATGGTCAGAAATCTACCAGGCCGATCCGACCGGCCAGTATGCCTACGGTCAAACCGGCCCTATGGCCGGTCAGGATGCCCCACTTTATTACACGCCGCCTGCACCCACGCTGCCCTTTCACGCACTGTACACACCTCCTGCTCCCACATACCCGCCTAGGCCTAAGCATCCCATTTATCATGAGCCAGCACGAGAGGAGGGAATGCACGGCCCACATCCTGACATACCACCATGTTTCGGACCCCCACATGAGAGACGCGCGTAGGCCGGAAGCATAGATGATATTGACGAGAAAATTCGTGCACTTATTATGGAATGCACTGGTTACATGCCTCGGGATCGGATTAGGGTTTACCATAAGCCATACCCAGACCATTTCGATGCCATCCCATATCCTCACAGATTTAGGGTTCCTGAGTTCACCAAGTTTGATGGCGAGAGCAGCAAGACCACCCTAGAGCATATAGGCCAATTTCTAGCACAGTGTGGTGAAGCAAGCGGGTCAGATGCGCTTAAGCTCAGATTATTTTCCTTATCGCTGTCCGACACTGCTTTCACTTGGTTTTCGGCGCTACCGCCGAACTCCGTTCAGACTTGTGCCCAGATAGAACATAAATTCCATGATTATTTTTACACTGGGGAAACCAAACTTAGGCTCTCAAATTTAACATCAGTTAAACAGAAGACCAATGAGAGCGTCTCCGACTATATTAGGCTCTTCCGAGACACTAGGAATCGATGTTTTAGTTTAAACATCTCTGAGAGGGATCTAGCTGACTTAGCTTTCAACGGTTTGCATTCTGCAATTAAGGAAAAGCAAGATGGCCGAAACTTCCTCGAGGTTAGTCAGGTTTTGCAGCAGGCTTTGGACTAGGAAGGTTGAGCTTGGGCCAAAAGGTCTGTCAAAGATTTTAGTGAGCCTAAGGCCGAGCTACACATCGTGGAGCACTCCGAAGAAGAATCATCGGGAGAAGAAGACTCGACTGACATGTACGCAGCCAAATGGACCTGGCCCAATGGATCTAAAACAATCATGTGCTCCGAAATACGGTTGTCTCCCGCTAAGAGTCGGCCCAATGAAGTTAAGTACTCGTTTGATGTGACCAAGTACGATAAAATATTTGATTTTCTATTGAAAAGCAAGCTCCTTAGGTTACCCAAAGATCATGTCATTCCATCTACCGACGACTTGAAGAAATGTGCATACCGTAAGTGGCATGATACGCTTTCCCATTATACTATTGAATGCAAATTTTTTCGTCGACAAGTACAATCGGCCATAAATGAAGGACAATTGAAGATAGATTCTAGCTCTAGAATGAAGCTAGATCATGATCCCTTTCCCGTAAACAACATTGATCTTGATGGGAAGAAGGTACTGATTCGACCCGAACATGCTGAGTCATCTAAAGGAAAGGCAGTCGTCATTGGGAAGCCTCGCACACGTATGCTCATACCGGAGAGCCCTGAGGTTGGAGTGTGGAAAGTAAATGTCAACAAGCCATCTTCAGCTGAATCCCGCGAAAAGACGAAGGTAACTTTTGGGATGCTTCTCCAAAGGCATAGGAGAAGGGCCGAGGACAAACACCTTCGTCCACCCCCCGCCAAAGAGGTTGAACCCTCAACAAGAGCATAAGTTCAGCCCGCAGGTAGCTAAGGTCATTCCAGGTACACCCTGTTTGGTCGAAGGTTTTGGGAGTGAATTTGTGACGCCCGGAACCAAGCCACAAGCTTCTTGGGCGCCTCCTGGGATGACTAAGTCCCAAAAGAGGCGATTGCAACGTCTTCGTGCCGAGTTTCTTAGAGAAAAAGATGCCAAAAAATGCAAAGGTAGCCCACCCGACGAGTCCTCAGCTGTAGCTAGGACACACTAGGTGTGGAGACAGAAGTTGGCTGGCAAGCCAGCGTAGGAACTGGTAAAATAACTAAAGGTCGATTTGATGAGAAATCCGGCGCTTAAGTCCCCTGGTCATATTAGTGAGTTGTACAAATCGTCCTCGTCAAATTCAAATGTCATGGGTTATGAAACAGACGATTTGGTTTGTAAACAAATAAAGAGTACCACCCATGGCTCACTGTGCTTTTAGCTCACTAAGTTTGCTAAAAGGCAGGGGGCATGTGTTGACACTCGAATTTGGCATTAATGGTCGAAAGTGTCGAAATATCAATTTTGGTAATTTGGGCCGAAAGTATGATATCTCCGACACAGGCCAAAGCCCTAAAGTGCCGAAGGCCCGTACTGCGTTGGGCTTCGGCAGCACCTTCAGAGGCCTGCTTTGCAGGAAGGCTTCGGCCCAGTGGACCCTTCGGCGGCCTGTAGGCTTCGGCCTAGTGGGCCCTTCGGCGGCCTATGGGCTTCGGCCCGGCAGACTAGCTTCGGCGAGGCTTGTGGAGGCCCACTCCGGTCGATAGAGTCCTATACAGATTAGGATAATTCGGTTGTTTTTGATCTCTTATCCTAATCTTAACCACCTGGCTGAATCCTACTCAAATTAGGTGAGACCAACCCCTATAAATATAGGGGTGAGGCCGATTCAAGAGGACCCTCGCTTTTATACCAACACAAAGCCCTCGCTTTGAATCATTCTTTTACCTTTCAATCTACTTCCTTGCCCTAGGATTAGCTACGTAACGTCCATCCTCGTGGGTTTGCATTATAAGCCCTCCGTCCGCTGCGTCGAAATAACGGTAACCCTTGTTGATTCGCTCGTGAATCTCCCATTTAATCCACTTGACAGATTTTTATCATTTTATCGGTTTTCTTTTGCTATTCTTGGGAGTTCGGCCTCTAGGCCAGACTGCACTTGATCTTTTAATGTTTTGCAGGGAAACAACCTTCAAAGTCATCACCGATGAGTTTTGGGGTGATTCATACTCATCTACAAGGCTGCCAGAGCACTCTTCGCCATCGCGCCGAAGCCCCTTCGGCAAGAACCTCTTCGCAGTGAACCAGTCTGCGACGGAGCACCCATCGTCATCTTTCTGAAGCCCTCTTCGGGGAGAACCCTCTATAGTAAATTGCTTCGCACTGGACCCCACGGTGCCGAAGCCCCCGGTCTGACCGAAGCTTCGCTGTCGGCCTGATCGGGTACCCTCCATCGGTCTGACCGCTCGTAGCCCGCTTCACATCAGGAAATTGAAGCCCTCTTCGGTGACCCCTTCGCAAGCATTGGTCCGACCGCAAGTCCTACTCTGGTCTGACCGATCAACAGGCCAAAGCCCCTTCGGGATGCTTCGGACTCCCTTCGCTACAGATAGAAATCGGCCTTAGGCTAGCCGGTTTGCTTTATTATTTTTTACTCACACATTGGCTAATTAAACTTTATTTTTTTAATATTTGTTTGATTACCTAGCGACTATGTTACCCTTACAACCGTTAAGGATTTGTCGGAACGCGACGTCGGTGCCGCGTCACGCTTAGGTTTATCCCTAAGTATCTTCATGCTTTTGGATCGTCGAACTGACCCAAGTGTGGGGCACATTTTCGTGTCAACGGTTACATGACTGTTGACGCTAAAATGTGTCTCTGCACTTGGGCCGGTTCGACGTCCAAAAGTATCACAACGATACTGACATCGCGTTCTGACTACCCTTAATAGCGATAAGGGGAATGGAGTCGCCAGGCAATCATATAAATAATTAGTATTTAAATCCAATTGGCCGAAAGTGTTTTTGATAAAGTAAAACAGGATAAAATGAATTAAATACCTGAAATCGGCTTATTGGAGCCGATTTCGGACTATGGCAAAAGTTGGCCCGAAGGGTCCCAAAAAGGGCTTCGGCCTTTCTACCCGGTTAAACCGAAGTCACACCCTCGGTCGGACCGGAGGTGCGGAGCGGCAAAATACACCGAAGGAGGTTTGAACGCCACCCTCAGTGCAAAGCGAAGGGGGCCTCGGTGCAACCATTCGAAGCCACCTGGTCGGACCGGTGATGGCACCTCGATCGGACTGAAGACGTACAGGACTTCGGGATCGAATGTGGAGGACTCTAGTGGAGGGCTTCGCACGTGGGCTTCGGTGCAGAAGCTTCGGCATGGCCAAGGGGCCCGGTCAAACTAGCGTAGGCTCGTTAGTCAGACCAGCTGTTGCCGACAACGGTGTGACGAAGGCGTCGGTCGGACCGACCCTACCGTCGGTCAGACCGACAGTAGCAGATCCGATCTACTAGACTTTGGCAACCCTTATAGATGAAATCCAATTTCGCCCAAACTCTTTGGCGAAGATTATGAAGACAATGGCTCTGCAAAAACAGTGAAAGAACAAACACAATTCGGCCAAGAAGCCGAATTGCAAGGTGTAGCCAAAATATAACCGATAAAAAGAGATAGCAATCTGTTACATGGATTAATGGGAGGTTCACAAGCAAAATAGCAAGGAATACCGTGATTACGGACGCAGCGGATAGAGGGCTTCCAACGCAAACCCACGAAGATGTACGAACTAATGCGAAAAAGTAAAGTAAAGTAGTACGATTCAAAGCTAAGGCTTTGTGTAGGAGTTGATTGTGTTGAGAGCCCCATGAATCGGCCTTGCCCCTATATTTATAGGGGTTGGTCTGGTGTTTCCTGGTACAAAATTCGAGTAGGAGTTGGCCAAAAATCAGTTTGGATATGATTTGGATAAAAACAGCTCGAATCCCCCTTTATCTCTAATTTTCAGTTTTGGGTCGGTCTGACCGGACCCATTGGGCCAGTCTGACCGGGGCTTAATGGCCGGTTGGACCGGACTACTATGGTCGGTCAGACCGGCCTGTGCTAGGGATTGACATATTTTTGGTCAAAAATACCAATTTCAGTATTTCGCCTATTTTGACCATTAATGCCATTTTCTGCTATAAACACATGCCCCCTACCTTTTAGCAAACTTAGTGGGCTAAAAGCACAACGGGCCAAGGGCGATACTCTCTATATCGGCCTTTCGACACTTTAAACCATTTTGCCACGCACTTGGGAAGTACCTTTTTAAGTATCTACCATTCAAAGCCCTTCGAAATCGCTCTCCCTGTATAGACTCTAACACATATGCATTGCTCGGAGCGATTTTGACTACCTTAAAAGGACCTTCCCAACTAGGTGACCATTTACCAAATTTTGTGCTCTTAGTGCCTAATGGCAAAATCATCTTACAAACCAAGTCATTGACTTGAAACGATTTCGCTTTAACTTTCTTGTAGTAGGCTCTAGCTACTCTTCTTTTATTTTTCTCTATTGTCCCTAGAGCCTTCAACCTCTTATCGGTCACTTCTTCTAGATTATCTTTCAGAAGTGTCTCATATTCATCGACCGATAAGCCATCTTGTTTAAGAAACCTTAAAAAGCCAAGATCCACCTCTACCGGTAGAACAACCTCTTGTCCATATACTAACTCATATGGACTAACTTTAGTGGCGCCATGCTTTGCAACTCTACTAGCCCATAAAGCCTCAGAAAGCACTTCATGCCACCTTTTCAGAAACTCTTCAACTTTCTTCTTGATTAACTTAATCATAGTTTTATTATTAGACTCGGTCTGACCATTGGCCTGAGCATAGTATGGAGAAGAGTTTACCAATTAAATTCCATAGTATTCGGCAAAGTCTCTCACTTCTTTAGCAATGAATGAAGTACCTTGATCTGTAGTGAGCATTTTGGGAATGCCGAATCTATGTATAATGTGCTTCAAGTTGAAATCAATTACCTCATTGTGAGTCATGTTCTTGATAGGCACGGCCTCGGTCCACTTGGTGAAGTAATCTGTCGCCATCAACATGAACCGATGCCCTTTTGAAGTGGGAGGATGAATTGGGCTGATGAAGTCCAAGCCCCAACCTTGGAATGGCCATGGTTTGATAATAGGATTAAGTAATGATGCAGGAGCTAGCTGAATATTACCAAACTTTTGACAGGCTTCACACCCTCTATAATATTTAAAGCAGTCTTCTGTCATAGTCGGCCAATAAAAACCCGCTCTTTTGAGCATCCAACTCATTTTCGGGGCCGACTGATGAGTCCCACAAAGCCCTTCATGGACTTTACCCGCAGCAACTCTAGCTTGATTGGGGTCCAAGCACTTCAAAAGTACTCTGTCAATAGTTCGGCGATACAACATATCATCAAGCAATACAAATTTGATCTCTTGTCACCGAACCTTCCAATTAACTTTTTGACTGGGATCTTACAAGTATTGGACGATTGGGACTCTCCAATCATCCTTGCTATCTAAAGTAGCATTTGCCAATTCCTTATTTGAATTGGCATCCAAGTAATACAACCATACGTGCCCCCCGAGCCCTAAACGTTCCTGACAACCATCGGTCGGACCGGCCATGCTGGCCCGGTCTAACTGGCCT
The DNA here is from genome assembly GCA_019279435.1 of Zizania palustris. NCBI lineage: Eukaryota > Viridiplantae > Streptophyta > Magnoliopsida > Poales > Poaceae > Zizania > Zizania palustris. The sequence goes on from JAAALK010000288.1 coordinate 23,834,488, forward strand.
GACATGGACGGTCGGACAGGGTGTATACAAACGGTCGGACCAAGCCTGTAAGGCCGGCTACACCGACAGTAGTACCCTCGGCCGGCACATTTTCTTCGAGTATCGGCTTTTCCAGCGTAAAGAATCTGCCCTTTTTAATTTGGTAGCCAGATGCTTGCTGAGCCAAATCATTCGCCAATGAGTTTGCTTCTCTAGACACATGAGAAATCTCAAAATCATCAAAAGTAGCGATTATGTCTAGACATTTATCCAAGTAGCTATTTATTATACCATTAAAACATCGTGCAAGTTTAGCTACTTGTTGCACAACTAATAAAGAATCACCATATGCATGAACATATTTAACACCCATGGAGTCTTATAATTCAAGACCTGGCAACAAAGCTTCATATTCGGCTTGGTTATTAGTCGAGGGGAATTCTAAATGGGCCGAGGTTTCAAAGTGCATACCACTAGGTGATATGAGAACCACTCCAACACCTTGGCCATTTTTGCAAGCCGAACCATCAAAATAGAGTTTCCATGGTGCTACTTCAATTAAAGCGACATCGCCACTCCAATTGACATCTACATGGTGATCTACTGTGTAAAGTTAGCGACAATTTGGCCTTTCATAGCTTTCAACGGTTCATAGGCCAAGTCATACTCAATCAACGCATACGCCCACTTATGAACTGTGGGATCGAAATGGCGACTAGAGGGGGGTGAATAGGCGCCTCGACTAATTTTCGTGAATTAGATGGCCTTTTCAAAACACCCAGCGCACCTCCAAAATCTCAGATTCAAATTTAAACCAATCAGTACAATATTTGAGCACCACTAGTTTGAAAATCACAATTCAGCTTAGTTCGGAGTTTGGTCGGTCGAACTATTCTGTCGGAAACTGAAGCTCTGAAGTTCACTACCTAGATTGACAATTGGTTTGCTGACAGGAAGATATCGGAGATTGATTTGTCGACAAAGAACAAAACATCCACAAATGAGGTTTACAAATACATTTTGCAAAACTTAGTTCAATTTGTGAGCATTTGAACAAATGTTCAATCAATTCAATATACTGACTCACACTGAACTCTGTGTTGATTCTAACACTGAATTTGAAACAGAATGCATTTTATGAAAAAAACAAATGTTCAGATCACTGATGAAAACAGATTCAGAACTTCTAAAATTTTCTTGATGATGAACAGTATTGACAATTTCAAAACTTGAAAACTAATTCCAGCTTGACTATAGATTTCAGACTACACTAGTTCTTGGACAGTGAAAACAAGATGAACAAATGCAGCAAATCACATGTAGAATTCAGATCTGAAACAGAACTAAATTTAAAACAGAATATTCAGAACACTAAATTTCAGTGCTTCAAATTATATTTCAATTCAAACAACCAATACTATTCAATTAACTATACTTGGAATACAGTTTGTAATCACAACACATCTGAAAAATTTTGGACAATGAATAGTACTTTCAATTAAAATCAGAGCTCAACCTGAAAAGTAATTTCAGTGGAGGAAACAAATTTAATTCATTTGCTTTTAAAATTGTAAACAAGTTTCAGATATTCTGTCATGTACGGGCGCACGTACACCAGGCGCAGGCGAGCCCGTGACATGCGCCGGGAGGCTGAGCGCGCAGCCAGAATGCAGGAAGGGCATGCAGATGTCCAGGAGTAAAAGTAGCCTAATTAGTTATTCCTTTTGTTAAGCTATCTCAGGAGTAAAAGTAGCAATGTTAGTTATTCCTTTTGTTAGTTAAGATAAGACCTACAATTAGGGAGGACCAGTTCTATTCGGTTAGGCCAGAGGGCTATATATTCATGTACGCAGGAACCATTTGAATTAAGCAATTAGTATTTTCCAATCTACCTCTCTTCTCTAAAGCCGACGGCTGAGGGGCATAACCTCGCCGGCGTGACGGACGGAGGCTACGAGTTACGTAGCCGAGGTCCGGCCAGCCAGGGCCTTGAGGCCCTTGACAACCTGGTATCACGGTCTCGTCGATCCTCGCCCACCCGCTCCAGCCAATCCTCCACAGCCGCACCACCACCAGCCACCAACGCAACCATGACCGAGCCCACCCTAGCCGACGTGCTCGCCGAGTTGAGGGCACTAAGCATGGACGTACACACGCTGAAGTCGGACATGGCATCCATGAAGGAAAAGCCCTCGTCGTCCTCGGACAATGGAGGCGGCCGTCGTCCCGAGGGACTACGCGATCCGGATCAGTTCCTCAAGCACAAGAAGTGGGATTTTCCCCGCTTTGATGGCTCCCTCGACCCGATGCTGTTCATCAACAAATGTGAGTCATACTTCCGCCACCACCGCACCATGGGAGAAGAACGTGTTCGGATGGCTTCGTACCATTTGGACGACGTCGCGCAACTATGGTATAACCAACTCGAAGAAGATGATGGCGCTCCACCCTGGGGCTGGTTCAAAGACCTCTTGAACGAGAGATTCGGACCCCCCCTCCGCTCGGCCCCGATGTTTGAGCTTTCTGAGTGTCGGCGCACCGGAACCGTGGAGGAATACTCGAATCACTTCCAGGCACTCCTGCCCCGTGCGGGTAGACTTGACGAGAATCAACGGGTACAACTCTTCACTGGAGGCCCCCTTCCGCCTCTCAGTCATGCGGTGCGCATCCACAATCCCAGCACACTAGCTGCCGCAATGAGCCTGGCACGGCAAGTCGAGCTCATGGAGAATGACCGGACACCTCAGGCTCCAGCTCGGATGAGCGCGCGCGGACTCCTGCCATCGCCACCGCCCCGCCAAGCTGGTTCCACACCACCCCAGCAAGCGGTCCTGTCCGCACCACCAGCAAGCGACCAGGGGCGTCGCGAGGGCAACCAGAAGCGCCTTTCCACGACGGAGATGGCAGAACGACGTCGCCTTGGCCTCTGTTTTAACTGTGATGAAAAGTATTCTCGTGGCCATAACAGGTTTTGCAAGAGGCTCTTCTTCGTGGACGGCGTAGAGATTGACGACGCCGACGACGCTCCTAACGCCGGGGACAAGGACGCACCCTGCTTTTCGCTACAAGCGGTGGCCGGAGTATCCGTGTCGGACACCATGCAGCTCGCGGTAACACTGGGAGCCGTCTCGCTGGTCGCCCTCCTCGACTCCGGCAGCACCCACAACTTCATTTCCGAGGAGGCCGCGCGGCGCTCGGGACTTCCTCTCCGCCAACGTCCCCGCCTCACGGCCATGGTCGCCAACGGCGAGAAGATCACCTGTGCCGGCGTCATCCGTGACGCGCCGCTGCTCATCGCCGGTACAGCATTTCCAGCAGACCTCTTCGTCATGCCCCTGGCCGGATACGACATCGTCCTCGGCACAAAGTGGCTCGGCGCGTTGGGGCCCATTGTCTGGGATCTGGCCAGCCGACGCATGTCCTTCCAGCAGAGGGGCCGCACTGTCTCTTGGGATGGCTTGGCCACAACGGCAGAACCAGCGGCAAGAGCCGTGTCCGCAGGCGAGCCGCTCCTGGAGGCCCTACTCGACGCGTTTGCAGGGGTCTTCACCACTCCAACCGGCCTGCCCCCAAGCGCATCCATGATCACCGCATCCTGCTGAAACCCGATGCACAGCCAGTCGCCGTACGGCCCTATCGGTACCCGGCTGCCCACAAAGATGAGTTGGAGCGGCAATGTGCCGCCATGATTGAACAAGGGATCGTCCGCCGCAGCGACTCTCCGTTCTCATCGCCGGTCATCCTCGTGAAGAAGGCCGACAGTTCCTGGCGTTTTTGCGTCGACTACCGCGCCCTGAATGCCATGACGATCAAAGACGCTTTTCCGATCCCGGTGGTGGACGAGTTGCTGGATGAGCTCAATGGTGCCAAGTTCTTCTCCAAGCTAGACCTGCGGTCAGGGTATCACCAGGTCCGCATGCGACCCGAGGACGTCCACAAAACAGCGTTCCGCACGCATGACGGCCTGTACGAGTTCCTGGTCATGGCGTTCGGACTCTGCAACGCGCCGGCAACATTTCAAGCCTTGATGAACGACGTCCTGCGGCCGTTCCTCCGACGCTTTGTTCTTGTATTTTTCGATGATATTTTGATCTACAGCAGGACATGGGCGGACCACCTGCGTCACCTACGTGCGGTCCTCGACGAGCTCCGCCGACACCAGCTCTTCGTCAAGCGCTCCAAATGTTCTTTCGGGGCCTCCGTTGTCGCCTACCTCGGCCACGTGATCTCTGCCGCGGGCGTTGCCATGGACCCGACCAAGGTGCAGGCCATCCACGATTGGCCATCGCCGCGCTCCACCCGTGCCGTTCGTGGGTTCCTCGGACTCGCAGGATACTACCGCAAGTTCGTGCATAACTATGGCACGATTGCGGCACCCCTGACGGCGTTGCTCAAAAAGGACGGTTTCGCATGGGACAAAGCAGCGGACTCGGCGTTTGCAGCACTCAAGACAGCGGTCACGTCAGCTCCCGTCCTCGCCATGCCCGACTTCGCCAAGCTGTTCATCGTCGAGTGCGATGCGTCGACCGTCGGCTTTGGGGCAGTTCTCGTCCAGGAGGGACACCCGGTGGCATACTTCAGCCGGCCAGTAGCACCACGCCACCGCGCCCTGGCAGCCTATGAGCGCGAGCTAATTGGCTTGGTACAGGCAGTCCGACATTGGAGGCCCTACTTGTGGGGGCGCCGCTTCCTCGTTAAGACGGACCACTACAGCTTGAAGTACCTCCTCGACCAGCGTCTCGCCACTATTCCACAGCACCACTAGGTTGGCAAGCTTTTGGGTTTCGACTTCACAGTAGAGTACCGCTCCGGGGCCACAAACACCGTCGCCGACGCCCTCTCCCGCCGCGACAACGAGGAGGGCGCACTGCTGGCTATCTCAGCCCCCCGGTTCGACTTCATCGAGCGCCTCCGCCATGCCCAGGCCACCGACCCGGCACTGGTCGCCGTCCACGCCGAGCTCCGTGCAGGCACCCGCGCCGCGCCATGGACGATTACAGATGGCATGGTCGCCCTGGCGGGCCGCCTCTACATCCCGCCTTCGTCGCCACTCCTCCAGGAGATCCTGACCGCGGTCCACGACGACGGCCATGAAGGAGTTCATCGCACGTTGCACCGCCTACGCCGTGACTTTCATTTTCCCAATATGCGTCGCTTGGTGCAGGAATTTGTGAAGGCATGTACCACGTGCCAGAGGTACAAGACAGACCACCTGAGGCCGGCCGGGCTGCTCCAGCCGCTACCCATTCCATCCAGCGTATGGGCCGACATCGGCATCAACTTCATCGAAGCACTACCCCGGGTGCAGGGCAAGACGGTCATCCTCTCCGTCGTCGACCGCGTCAGCAAGTACTGCCATTTCATTCCGCTGGCGCACCCCTACACCGCCGAGTCCGTCGCCCAAGCATTCTTCAGCGACATCGTCCGCCTTCATGGCATTCCACAGTCCATCGTTTCGGACCGCGACCCGGTGTTCACGTCGGCTTTCTGGACCGAGCTCATGCGCCTCACTGGCACCAAACTCTTCATGTCGTCGGCCTTCCACCCGCAAACAGATGGCCAGACAGAGGCCGCCAACAGGGTGATTGTCATGTACCTCCGATGTTTCACCAGCGACCGTCCTCGACAATGGCTTCGATGGCTCCCATGGGCCGAATACATCTACAACACGGCTTTCCAGTCATCACTCCAGGAGACGCCATTCCGCGTGGTCTATGGCCGCGATCCGCCGACTATCCGCTCATATGAACCAGGTGAAACACGCGTGGCTGCTGTTGCACAGGAAATGGAGGACCGCTCGGCCTTCCTCGACGACGTACGCTACCGCCTCGAACAGGCCCAGGCAGTCCAGAAACGCGCCTACGATCAGCACCATCGTCCAGTGGTGTACCAAGTTGGTGACTGGGCTCTCCTCCGGCTCCGGCAGCGGCCAGCATCATCACTACCACGCTCCAGCACCGGCAAGCTCAAGCCACGGTTCGTCGGGCCGTATCGCGTCATGGAAGTCATCAATGACGTGGCTGTCCGACTCGAGCTTCCACAGGGAGCCCGCCTCCATGATGTGTTCCACGTTGGGGTACTCAGGAAATTTGTTGGCACACCACCGGCAAACCCACCGGCCCTACCCCCAACCCACAACGGCGCGGTGGTGCCCGTGCCTGCAGCAGTCACAGCCGGCCAGCTGGCTCGTGGGGTACGCCAAGTACTGGTTCAGTGGCAAGGTGAGCCGGGAACATCAGCAAGCTGGGAGGACTACGACGACTTCCGTGCACGGTTCCCTGCTTTTCAGCTCGAGGACGAGCTGGTCTTCGACGGCGGGAGAGATGTCATGTACGGGCGCACGTACACCAGGCGCAGGCGAGCCCGTGACATGCGCCGGGAGGCTGAGCGCGCAGCCAGAATGCAGGAAGGGCATGCAGATGTCCAGGAGTAAAAGTAGCCTAATTAGTTATTCCTTTTGTTAAGCTATCTCAGGAGTAAAAGTAGCAATGTTAGTTATTCCTTTTGTTAGTTAAGATAAGACCTACAATTAGGGAGGACCAGTTCTATTCGGTTAGGCCAGAGGGCTATATATTCATGTACGCAGGAACCATTTGAATTAAGCAATTAGTATTTTCCAATCTACCTCTCTTCTCTAAAGCCGACGGCTGAGGGGCATAACCTCGCCGGCGTGACGGACGGAGGCTACGAGTTACGTAGCCGAGGTCCGGCCAGCCAGGGCCTTGAGGCCCTTGACATATTCAGTCCATTTCAAAAACAGCAACCTGATTCAAAGTTCAGAGTAAGAATTTTAGTTGATATCAACCAATTTCTGAAAACACATTCAGTTTACTATTGCACATCTAAAAACTGAACAGCAGTCAATTCTGAAATCAGACTCAATTCTGAAATGATTTTTGGTTAAAGAGTTTCAACTCAATTCTGAAATCAGTTTACTTCAGAGATATTTCAGTCTAAAACAGTACATGAAAACAGATCCAGAATTGCAACAGTAATTGACCTGATATTCAACAGAACATTCAGAAGAGGTTAGAACTGAAACTAAAAAATACAATTCTGGTTAAATTTGAAACTCAAAATCAGCTACCATATCAGAATCAGAAAAGGGGTCACAACCTAATTGAGTAACCAGTCCTTCAGAGATATAATTGGTTTGTCAAATTTCAAAATTGTTCGGAGGCAAATCTGAAAGAACTAAACTAAGGCCAATGTATTGACTATAGCATTTTCAGGCACACATTCAGTCTATAGCTCTGAGACAGAATACAAAACTGACTATGCAGTGAAACCTAGCACTCACATGAACATGAAACAATTCAGTTCAAAGATCCTTGAAGCAAGATTCATCAATCAATCAGTTTCACATTAAAAATTCAGAAACAATCAGTCCAGAACAGTCCCTTGACAAATGATCCAGAATAGTGATAAAATTAGAGCAAACTGATTAAACAAATTCAGAAATAGCATAAACAGTGAGCAGCAGAAATAATATTCAGAGAAAGAACCTCTCAAATTGTTATGTACTTTGTGCTGATGCTACTACTTTCTGCACATATGAAGGCACATATGCATCACTCTGAACAGAAGACAACCCACAAAATCAATATGTAATTGTTTTTGGTCTTCAGCAGTTGAGATATTCAGGAGAAAACTTCAACAGAATTCAGAACACACAAAGTAGAAAATCCAAACAGACCTTGAACATAAGCCACACATAAATCAACCAAGAATATCAGATATACTTCAAAAAGGTTTCACTTACGAATTTTGCACTTCTGTAGTCTTGATGAATCTGGACACACTCTCTGATGTTGGTTCAACAACAAAACTAATCTAGCCAGATTACCAAAACCTAGAGAGAAACTTGCTGAACTTCACAAGAATGAGCCAGTCATTTTCTCAAACACCAAAAGGGGGGTCAGCTCTAATCAGATAAAAACAAATCTTCTCAAAATCAGAGTAAAGATGTACCACTTTTGATCAGCAAAAGAATCAAGAAAGAAATGCAGAAACCAGTTGCAACTTTCAAAAATGGAACATTCAAAACATACACAACAAAAGTTGTATAAGCTTCAACATCAAGTTCTGCACAGAAATCATCACAAAAAGGTTCACAAAATCGAATCCAGACTGAACAAATTTCTGCGCAGGGTGACTTACTGAGTTTTGGCGCTGCACTGTGCTATTTTCAGATCTTGAACAGTGAATCGAATTTGATGTATATGGAAAGAAAAATCCAGCGGCAAATTGATGAAGTAGATATTTGGTTCAGCCAAAAAGAACAGCCACAGCCCATGGCTATGGTCCTCTATTTATCGGCCAGCCAAGGGGGGTAATTTCTTAAAAGAACCCTCTAGAATCTCTATTTTACATCAAGGTTCTATTCCCTGTAATATATTTTCAGAATAAAGAAATTCTGAAAAATATACTAAAGGAGTACATTAGCTCTAGACTCTTACTAAAATTAAACCTAATTTATTACACATTGACTCAACACTAAAAAGGACTCCTAACTATTGAAATTAGCAAATCTAGATATGTGACAGTTTTCAGCAAAAACCGACAAAGCCTCTCAACCCTTCGACTCATGACACCGCTTTGCGACTCCGAGCGCCAGCAAGCCACTTCCGCTCTCGATCCCCTCGAGCCGCCTGAATGCTTGCCCTGGCCTCCCTCTCGCACACCCGGTCGTCATGCCATCGAAACCATCCGTCCGTTCAAGTCTTGCTCGGTCTCTTCGTGCACTCTTGAGATCTTCTCCAAATTCACCCAGCCTCCCTAATCCTCCGGCATCGAGCTCCCCGCTTGACCCTCGATTACTCGCCGTCGATTGTTGATCATCATCTCCACCCTGCACATTCAAGACAAGCCAAAACAAGAACATGACGCATCACCGAATGCCTCGGCAACCAATCCTCATTTGTACATCGAACCCTTCGATACACCCAAACCATCACTCAACCACTCGATCGCTCAAATGTTCATCCTTGTCAATCACTCATCATTCAGACAGAAACCACCCTTGGTTTCACAAGAACCTTTGAGATCTATGAAAGTCCAAATCGTTGATAACTTTATAGTTGATCACCGTGTAGATGTCAATTGGGGTAGTGATGTTGCTCTAGTTGAGGTAGTGTCATGGAAACTTTATTTTGATGGTTCAGCTTGCAAAAGTGGCCAAGGTATTGGAGTGGTTCTCATATCACCTAATGATATGCGCTTTGAGATTTCTCATGTGTCTAGAGAAGCCAACTCATTAGCAAATGATTTTTCTCAGTAAGCATCCGGCTATCAAGTGAAAAGAGGTAAATTTTTGCACAAGAAAAGTCGATGTTTGAAAATTCATTGTAAACCCATACAGTGCACTTCGTTTTGACCGATCTGACAAGGTTGTTCCAACCGCAAGTGTACTACCGATCTGACTGGCCATGTCAGGATGGTTCGACTTGCCCTTGTCAGGTGTCTGGCAATGGGCGGTCTGATCGGCCCACCAAGGGCGGTCTAACCGGCCCACCAAGGCCGGTGTTACCGACGCATGCCAGATCGATTCGGGGCTAGGGGCAACTTCAAATTTGTGACTTGGACGCCAATTCATGTGGGGGAATTGGTGAGCACTGATGTAATCCATAAGGATGATTAGATAATCCCAATTGTCCAATATTTGAGGGATCCCAGTCAGAGGGTTGAACAGAAAGTTTGGCGATAGGCGTTTAAATTTGTGTTGCTTGATGATGTGTTGTATGGCTGAATGATTGATTTAGTACTTCTAAAGTGCTTGGATGTCGATCAATCTAGAGTGGCTACAAGAGAAGTTCATGAAGGGCTTTGTGGTACTAACAATCGGCCAAGAAAATGAGTTGGATGCTCAAAAGAGCGAGTTTTTATTGGCCGACTATGATTGAGGATTGTTTTAAGTATTATAGAGGGTGTGAAGCATGTCAAAAGTTTGGTAATATTCAGTTGGCACCTGCGTCACTACTCAACCCTATTATCAAACCATGGTCGTTCCGAGGTTGGGGCTTGGACTTCATCGGCCAGATTCATCCTCCCTCTTCAAAAGGGCATCAGTTCGTATTGATGGCGACAGATTATTTCACCAAGTGGACCAAGGCCATGCCTCTCAAGAACATGATTCATAATGAGGTAACTAATTTCATCTTGAAGCACATTATACATAGATTCGGTATTCCTCAAACTCTCACTACAGATCAAGGTACTTCATTTATTGCTAAAGAAGTGAGAGACTTTGCTGAATTTTATGGTATTAAGTTTATAAACTCTTCACCATACTATGCTCAGGCTGAGTCTAATAACAAAACTGTAATTAATATCATTAAGAAGAAAATTGAAGAGTTTCCTAAAAGGTGGGATGAAGTGCTTTCTGAGACATTATGGGCTTGTAGAGTTGCAAAGCATGGTGCTACCTAAGTCAGTCCATATGAGTTAGTGTATGGACAAGATGTCGTTCTACCCGTGGAGGTAGATCTTGGCTCATTAAGATTTCTTAAGCAAAATGGCTTATCGGTCGATGAATATGAAACTCTTTTGAAGGATAATTTGGAAGAAGTGACCAATAAGAGGTTAAAGGCACTAGAGGCTATAGAAAAAGATAAGAGTAGAGTAGCTAGAGCCTACAACAAAAGAGTCATAGCAAAATTGTTTCAAGTTGGTGACTTGGTTTGGAATACGATTTTGCGCTTAGGCACTAAAAGCCCCAAATTTGGTAAATGGTCGCCTAGTTGGGAAGGTCCTTTTAAGGTAGCTGAAATCGCTCCAGTTAATGCATACTTGTTGGAGTCTCTATAAGGAGAGCGATTTCAGAGAGCTTTGAATGGCAGGTATTTGAAAAGGTACTTCCCAAGTGTGTGGAAAAGCGCTTAAAGTGTCAAAAGGCCGATATGGAGTGTATCATCCTTAGCTTGTTGTGCTTTTAGCTCACTAAGTTTGCTAAAAGGTGGGGTGACATGTGTTGATAGCAAAAAATGGCATTAATGGTTGAAATCGCCAAAATATCAATTTTGGTAATTTGGGCCAAAAATATGTCTCCCCTTGCACGGGCTGGTCCAACCGACCATAGTAGGCCAGTCGGACCGACCCAATGGGTCCGGTCAGACCAGCCCAGTCCGAAGGGTAGAGATAGAGGTGGTTTTCGGTTTGATTTTATCTCTAGGTAAAATCCTAGCTAATTTGGCCGAATCCTACTTGATGTAGGCGCCAGGGAGTCTAAGTCCAGCCCCTATAAATATAGGGGTAAGGCTGATTCATGGAACATTTACACAGATAAATACTTCAAAACCCTAGTTTTGAATTATACGTTGACTTTTCATCTACTTTCCGCATTAGTTCAGTCCATCTTCATGGGTTTGCGTTGAAATCTCTCTTCTCATCATGTCGTAACAGTGGTAAGCCTTGTTGATTCGCCTGTGAATCACCCGTTTAATCCACTTAACGGATTTTTATTATCTTTCTCGGTTTTCTTGCTACCCTTGGCAATTCGGTCTCTAGGCCGAATTGCATTTGATATTTCCTTGTTTTGCAGAGTTCTTACCCTCAAATTCTTCGCCAAGAAGTTTGAGGGCGATTGGCAATCATCTACGAAGTCACCGGAGCCTTAGGCGACCAGACCGAAGCTTGTCGGTCTGACCGGCAGTGCTTCACCGGTTTGACCGGGTGTTGCCATGTCGTGTCATCAGGTTGTTGCCGGCATGGTCCTCACAGCCCTCCACACTGAGCGCGCTAGAGCCATGCGCCCGAAACCGTCTCTAGTTCAACCGGCGTCCCTTCGTCGGTCCGATCGGACCCCTCCGTAGTGATCTGCTCCTCGCCGGGATACACTTCACATCGAGTGTACTTCGTACCGAAGTATACTTCGCATCGGACTCCACGACACCGAAGCCCTCGGTCTGACTGAGGCTTCACTGTTGGTATGACTGGGTACCTCCCGTCGGTCCGACCGCTTGGAGCCCGCTTCGCACCAGAATGCCGAAGCCCTCTTCGGCAACCCCCTTCGTACGCGTCGGTCTGACCAGAAGTCCTACTCCAGTCCGACCGGTTAATAGGCCGAAGCCCTCCCATCGGGACGCTTTGAACCCTTTGGTACTTTTCAGTAGAATTACCAATACGGCATGGTCCGACCGGCTTGACTTGCTGGTTTGACCACCCCTTTAATTTTTCTACCTAACCGACCTAAATTGGCCGATTAGATCTAACATTATTTATTTCGATTAATTGAATTGCCTGGTGACTCTGTTATCCCCTTACCATGGTTTAAGGATTGTTGGAACGTGACGTCAACATCTCACGACGTTTTTAGATCATCGAACTGGCCCAAGTGCGGGGGCACGTTTTCGTGTCAACAGTGTCTCTATGGCAGTTGTTACATTCTAAGGACATCGCTCGGGGGGACTCAAGGGGAAGGAGGGAATTTGTGTGCCTCAACCTATACCACGTTGTGGTAAGTGATCACAACTAAATCACATCTTATTTTCAAATAATTTTCTACTATAACACTTATCTTATTATTCATCGCGACACCAAAATATAAGGAGATGTGCATTCCGTTAGTGAATAGATGTCACACCACCTACATATGAGGATAATTGGATCAGAGAGGTAAAAAGTCACTTAGAGTACAAAACGAGGAGGATGGAAGATGATGAGAGAGCAAGGAGTGCAAGATGGCATGAAGAGTACATGCAATAGAGGGAATACAATAGGCAACAACAGCTTAGATACAAAGAGCAACGAAAACATGCTAGGGAAGAGAGACGATTGAGAAATTAGTAATATCTGTCATACACACCATTTGAAATCCATTTACTATTATTGTGCCTAGTTTCTATTGGTTTGCTTACGAACAACTTCAAATATTGTATTATGTGCATTGGAACCTATTGACACGAAAACGTGCCGCCGCACTTGGGTCAGTTCGACGATCCAAAAGTGTGCGGATACTTAGGGACGAGCCTAAGTGTAACACGGCACTGACGTCGCGTTCCAACTACCCTTAGCCATGGTAAGGGGGGTGGAGTCACCAGGTAATCAGATCACACAAAATAATCCAATTGGCCGAAAGAAATATATTAAACAAAACAAATCAGCAAACCGAACAGAGCCTGACCGATTCGATGTATGGTGCGAAGGGTGTCGCTGAAGGGTACCTTCGGCGTCTGGTGCGAAGTGTCCTGCCGAAGGGTACCTTCGGTGTTCGGACTTGATCTGGCTGAAGATGAACTCCGAACGGATCTGGACACGACAATCACCTCCGAACAATGGGGTTTGGCACGAAGTGTCTGATACAGTACGATACAGAATGATGACTTAGGCACGATGCGCGTGTGCTGCTTTGTCTAGAGCGGAGTATAAGCGTAGCGAAGTCTGTCATGACAAAGTGTGTTGGCGTGCAGTCGAAGCAAAGATCTCGCCGAAGGGTGTTCTGGCAACCTTTGAAACCAATCTCTCAGCTCCAGGCACCTCCGGCGGAGTAGCTCCAAATGTAGGTAGCCTGCAACAGAGTATATTTGAAGTACCAATTCGACCTGAGGACCAAATTCTGCTAAGTGTTGCACTAGTGGCGAAGGTAGCAATCTCTTAAGCAGATTAGCGGATACTTCACAGGTGAAGTAACAAGGCGATAGCAATCTATTACGTAGATTAATGGATACTTCACAAGTGAAGTAACAAGGCGATAGCAATATATTACATAGATTAACGGATACTTCACAAGCGAAGTAACAAGGATTACCACTATTTCGAAGTGGCCGTTGGAGGGCTTCTAGGCAAACCCATGAAGAGTATACAAAAGTAAAGATAAAGTAAATACGATTCAAAGCTAGGGCTTTGTGGTTGATTTTGTTGGGAGGGGGGTCTCTGAACCAGCTTCGCCCCTATATTTATAGGGGCTATACTTCTAATCTCTAAGTCTAATCTGTTATGACTCGGCTAAATCACGCGTAGAGGTAAACACTTAGCCAGAATCAGATCTAACTCTATCTCTGCCCGAAGTGGGCCTTCGGCTAGGCCCGCTGAAGCCTGCTCCTCGGGCCGAAGTTTTGGTGGAGTGGGCCTCCAAAGTCCTCCTGGCCGAAGGCTGTGGTCTGGCTGGAAGCTTCTGAAGCCCATAGCTCAGTGGTCCTTCGGCCCTATTGGGCTTCAGCCTAACCCGGGACATGTGCATTTTCAGCCCAAATTACCAAAATTGATATTTTGACAATCTTAATCATTGATGCCATTTTTTGCTATCAACACATGCCCCCTGTCTTTTAGTGAACTAAGTGAACTAAAAGCATAGTGGGCTAAATACGATACCTTCCATATCGGCCTTTCATCATCTTTTAAGCTGTTTGCCACACACTTGGGAAATACCTTTTCCAGTATCTACCATTCAAAGCTCTTCGAAACCATTCTCCTTGCAGAGATTCTAACACATACGCATTGCTAGGAGTGATTTTGGCTATTTTGAAAGGGCCTTCCCAACTAGGTGACCATTTACCAAACTTGGGAATCTTAGTGCCTAAGGGTAAAATCGTCTTCCAAACCAAGTCACCTACTTGAAATGATTTTGGTTTAACCTTCTTATTGTAGGCTTTAGCTACTCTCCTCTTGTCTATTTCTATGGCTTCTAAAACCCTCAATCTCTTATCGGTCAATTCTTCTAGGTTGTCCTTCAAAAGAGTTTCATACTCGTCGAACGATAAGCCATCTTGCTTTAACACTCTTAAAGAGCCAAGATCTACTTCTACAGGTAGAACGACTTCTTGTCCATATACCAACTCATATGGACTAACTTTGGTAGCACAATGCTTTGCAATTCTACAAGCCCATAGCGCCTCGGAGAGCACTTCATGCCACCTTTTAGGGAATTCTTCAATTTTCTTCCAAATGAGCTTAATCACGGTTTTATTACTACACTTGGCATGACCATTGGCCTGAGCATAGTAGGGTGAAGATTTTATCAACTTAATACCATAATATTCGGCAAAGTCCCTCTCTTCTTTAGAAACAAATGAACTAGCTTGATCTGTAGTAAGAGTTTGAGGAATACTGAATCTATGTATAATGTGTTTCAAGATAAAGTCAAGTACCTCAGCGTGAGTCATGTTCTTGAGAGGTACTGCCTCGGTCAACTTGGTGAAGTAATCCGTCGCCATCAACACGAACCGATGCCCTTTTGAGGAAGGAGGGTGAATTTGGATGATGAAGTCTAAACCCCAACCTCAGAATGGCCATGGCTTGACAATAGGGTTAAGTGATGAAGCAGGAGCTAATTGGATATTACCGAATTTCTGACACGCTTAAAATCCTCTATAGTACCTGAAGCAATCCTCAGTCATAGTCGGCCAGTGAAAACCCACTCTTTTGAGCATCCAACTCATTTTCTGGGCCGACTGATGAGTGCCATAGAGTCCTTCATGGACTTCTCCCTTCGCCACCTGGGATCGTTCATTGTCTAAACACTTCAATAATACTCCATCAATAGTTCGGCGATATAGTGTATCATCTAGCAATACAAACTTAAATGCTTGCCGCTGAACTTTTCGATCAACCCTTTGGCTAGGGTCTCTCAAATACTGGATGATTGGAGTTCTCCAATCGCTCTTGTGGAATTCTGAGGGTTTTGCTAGCTCGCTTCCTGAAAAATGCCTAAGCTATTGATTTTAGAGTGCCCCCCGAGCCCTTCTAGCTTCTGTCGAAGCCTGACTGGACTGGCTGCGTAGAGCGCATCAGGACGAAGCCCCCTACCGGAGGGTCCTGTCTCCCGAAAGCCCTCATCGTCCTGGGGACTTCGGCTCACGGTTTCCAGCGTGCCGGACCCTTTGGTGGGCTGAGTACCCCGGTCCCGGGACCTCGACGTGAGGTAGTCTCTGACAGCCGAAGGGGTCCGACCCAGAGGGTGTGCCTGTTTGAAGTCACTAGCTTCGGCAGTGAGACCAAACATCGGCTTCTCCTGTACAGAAAATTTTCCTCTCCTGACTTGGTAACCAGATGCTTGCCGATCCAAATCATTTGCAGCCGAATTGGCCTCTCTTAACACATGAGAAATTTTGAAGTCATCAAAATTAGCAACTATGTCCAAGCACTTATCCAAGTAGCTGTTTAGCAAGCCATTAAAACATTGAGCACTCTTAGCCACTTGTTGCACCACTAACAGGGAATCACCATGCGCAAGAACATGTTTAACACCCATGGATTCTAACAATTCAAGCCCTAGAAGTAAAGCCTCGTATTCAGCTTGGTTGTTGGTAGAGGAAAATTCTAAACAAGCCGAGGTTTCAAAGTGCGCTCCGCTAGGTGATATGAGAACCACTCCAATACCTTGGCCATTTTTGCAAGCTGAACCATCAAAGTAAAGTTTCCATGTCATTACCTCAATCAAAGCAACATTATCACTCCAACTGACGTCTATGTGGTGATCAACTATAAAGTTGGCTATGATCTGGCCTTTCATAGCTCTTAGGGGTTCATAAGCCAAATCATACTCAATCAAAGTGTAAGCCCACTTTCCGATTCTTCCACTTAGAATTGGCTTTTGTGACATGTGTTTTATGACATCGGTTTGGAAAACGACAACACATGTAGTAGGGAGAAGATAATGGTGCAACTTGGTACACGCGTAGTAAAGTGATAAACACAAACATTCCACAAACGCGTACCCAGTTTCGGCGTCCAGCAGGTGGCGACTCAAGAATGTGATGATGTACTCTCTTCCTTCTACCTCCTGGGTTAGCACGGCCCCGATCATGCTATCTTCAGCAGCGATGTACAGCCGAAACGGAATCTCAGCGGATGCTCTCACCACGGGCAGTGATGACAAGCACTCCTTGATTTTCTCAAAGGCGTTTTGCTAGCTTGCCCCCAAGTGAACTCGGCCTCGTTCTTTAGCCGGAGTATGGGGACAAAGGCATCAATCTTGCCATACAAGTTAGATATAAAGCGACACAAATAATTCATCTTGCCTAGCAACTTTTGCCCATCTTTTTTGCACGTCGGTGCCGCAACGTTTCTAATTTTCTCAAGCCTCTTAGGATCAATCTCTATGCCTCTTTCATGAATCATGAAACCTAAGAACTTACCCGCTGACACGCCAAAAGCACATTTGAGTGGGTTCATTTTTAAGCCATACTGTTGCATCTTATCAAAAGCAACTTTCAAATCGTCCAAATGGTTTCCCATAGCGTTCGATTTAACTACAACATCATCAATGTAAACTTCTAACATAACTACTGGCAAGTCATGAAAGATTAAGTTCATAGCACGCTGATATGTGGCGCCAACATTCTTTAAACCAAAATTCATAATGACCCACTCGAATAAACCGACAAAACTAGGGCATCGAAAGGCAGTCTTGTAGACATCCTCTTCGGCCATAAAGATTTGATTATAACCAGCATTGCCAACAAGAAAACTTAGTACCTTGTGTCCTAAAGCATCGTTGATTAGCATGTTAGCTATCGGCATCGGATACTCGTCTTTCAGAGTGGCCTTGTTTAGATCCCTGAAATCAATACATACTCGTATCTTCCCGCTCCCATTCTTCTCTACACGCACAATGTTAGTGACCCATTCTGCGTACCTGCATGGCCTAATAAATCTAGCTTTGAGCAGTCACTCTACTTCTTCTTTAACTCGGTCATAGACGGCCGAGTTAAAGCGGCGAGGAGGCTGTTTATAAGGCCTAAATTTGGACTTTATAGGTAGCTGATGCTCTACGAGCTCGCGGCTTAGTCCCGGCATCTCGCTATACTCCCACGTGAAACAATCGACATACGACCAAAGCAACTTTATTACTTTAGCCTTTTCATCAGGCTGTAAATGTTGGTTTACAAAAGTTGGCCTCGGGATGCTACCATCACCTATGTCAACTTCTTCTAAGGGATCGGCCGACGCAAAACCTTGTCCTAATTTCTCTACTTCGCTAAAGTCCTTGATGGCCTCGGCAATACCGTCTTTAGTAGACCGATACTGCTCTACACGAGACTTTAGCCAATCCAGATTACTCTTGCTAGACATGACTACTAATATAAGAACAGCCATGCTACACCAGCCGACCTCACAGACACTGGTACAAAATGTCCTCTGGACACGCTAACAAAATTATAATCCGAAAGATCTCTACCTGACAGACACTCTACCTTGTTGTGAACGGCGTCAACTGACACATCGGCTAATGCCACTTGGGCCGAAGTGTCTGCGGGTATGACTTCTACTTCATCGCCGTCCCACTAAATTAGGCACTAGTGCAGAGTAGAAGGAATGCAGCAATTTGCGTGAATCCAGTCGCGCCCAAGCAGCACGCTATAGTTACCTTGTATGTCAACTCCATGGAGAGCACGCCCTTGGCCTCGGAACTCTCGCCGTTGAAGCCGTTGAGCATCAAGTTGGTCTTTTTTAGATCATCCTCATCCCTGCCAAGTTTCTTCAACAGCGAGTAGGGCATTAGGTTAACAGTGGCACCACCGTCAACAAGCATCCAGGAAATCAGCTTTCTATCAATGTGACCCCTGATGTAGAGAGGCTTTAGTTGGCGAGACGAGTCCTCGGGCTTCTCAAAAATAGCGTTGCACGGGCCGAGGTTCAACTGAGCGACCTCAGCCTCGTCCTGTGGTAGAGCGAACTCGGTGGACAGCATGATGATGTTGATGTCCATCGCCTGGGCGCGGGCCCCTCGGAGACGGGCGAGTAGTTGTCGTCGAGTATGTCTTCCTCGTCGTCGCTCCGACTAGGAGCCGGATTGGTTATCTCAATCAGCTTAACTCTCCATATCTATCTCGTAGTTGGTCGAGGGCAGATTTCTTCAAAAATAGCGTCGCACTCGTCCTCGGCCTTCTTCTCGCGCATCTCCTATGCCCGTAGTCATTGGAGACACCTATTTTGCAATTTTGACATGCTTGGACGTGCCCAAGATGGTTGTAGCTTGGTGCCACGTGCCACTGCCTGGTTCCTATCAACTCTAGCCGAAGTGGTACTGCCCACCTCAGCCTCGTGCACTCTGTATTCGGAGGAGCCTTCGCTGTGGACCCCGGCCATCGGACCGGCCTCGTTCGGCCGATCGGACCAGGCTCCGGCGCAGGCTTCGGTCGAAGCACGGTACTTACCTCCATTAGACTTCGGTGATGGGGCCTTCGGGATTGGGACTTCCTGAGACCCTACTCTGACTGTGATAGCTTCAGACTCCCTGTCCTTTGCCCCTTCGCGCCCGTACCCTTCAACTTCGCTGAGTCGGCTCGGAGGTACTACGGATAGCCTGTGGACGATGCCTCCCTCCACTATGTCTGTTTGTCTCTGCCATTCATAAAACTCCGAAGGAAAACAAGGCATAGCGTTAAGTTGTGGAGGGTACTCCGGCTGTGATACATATGGATCCCATGGAGTCCCGGCCCAGTCGTACGGTGGAGGCATCGGTGGCTCAAGTGGCCTCGCCCACTGTGAGCCGAACCCGTTACCCGGAGGGGGGTTCGGCAGAGTCAACGGTGTCTTGGACCATATCAGTGAGGGGTCCTGCCAGGCCGGAGGTACGTTCGACCAGTCCGGGTCGAAGCCTCCTATTGAAGGGCTCGTCCAGAGTGGTGCGGGGTTCGTCCATTGGGGGGCGAACTCGCTCCGCATGGGGTTCAGCCACTAGGGTTTGAAGTTACTGTACGGGGGTTCAGCCACAGAGGTCTGAAGCCACTGTATGGAGCGTTAGGCCACTATGGCCCGAATTCACCATGCGGAGGGTTCGGCCATTGCGGTCCGAAGCCACCACGAGGAGGGATCAGCCACTGCGGTCCGAAGACACCCTCCGGATGCCTTGGACCCTTCGGCTGACTTAGTTTCTTAGCACGGGGGCCTATTTCCTTGGCTTTTCTGTGGTGCTTGTTTAACAGCATCTTATACGTTACCTTTGGCTTCTTGCGAGCCCTAGCCAAAGGAATGCTAACATTTTTCTTCCACACTCCCACCTCGGGGTTCTTATGTATGAGTGTGCGTGTGCGCGGCTCTCCAACAATTACCGCCTTCCCTTTAGTCGACTCGGCCTGTTTTGGCCGAATCAACACCTTCTTCTCACCGAGGTCGACAGCGTTGACGGGGAAGGGATCTTTGTCCAGCTTCATCTTTTGGTTGTGGTCTATTTTCAATCATCCTTCTTCTATGGCCGATTGAACCTGCCGCCGAAAAACATTGCAGTCATTAGTATTATGTGAATGTGAATCATGCCACTTACAATATGGATGTTTTTTGAACTCATAAGCAGATGGAATGACTTGGCCTTTAGGCAACCTGAGAAGCTGGTTCTTTAAGAGAAAAACAAATATTTTATCACACTTAGTTATGTCAAATGAGTACGTGACCTTGCTAGGCCAATTCTTCGTGGGAGACGGTCATAACTTGGAGCAAGTGATAGGTTTACTCTTAGCGTTCGAAACCCATTGAGGAGCCATGCTGAATAGCATGGGCCTCATGGCTCCAGATGTGATGAGTCATTGTCAACGATAGTCAAAGAGGACAGAAGAAGAGAGGAGATCTGTTGTTTCATGGGCCGTGTGTGACTCAGGTACACGGGCAGCGAGCGATTGTCGGGCAGAGGGGCCGCGAAGTCAGGCTGGCCCAATCCGGGTACATGGGCTAGGAGCAGCAGAGGACCCACTGGGCTGTTGACAAGGATTGACTCAGGTACACGTGCAGTGAGTGATTGCCGGGCTGAGAGAGCTGCGGAGTCGGGCCAACCCAATCCGGGTACCTGGTGCAAAGTCGGTGGAGGCTTTGTCAGTTTTGGCGCAAAACTGATGACCGCTGATCTTGTATCGGACTGTCTAGAAGAGAAGCTGTAGTCGCCACGAAAGCTTAGCTTCTAGATAAGTCATCTGTAAATAGGAGTTTACTATTTTGTCCCTAGGCCCACAGTCAGTCAGTCGAGTCTGTAGAAATATCCTAAGGGCAGTTTAGTCTTTTCCTTTATTTCAGCGTCTGTAAAAAACCCTAAGGGAATGGTGGAATATTCCTAACTATTGGGCAGCCTATAAATAGGGCCCAATCCCTAGGGTTAGGTGACCCTTCCAGAATTCACTTTTTAATCAATTGGGCCACTTTTTATTCCCTGGTTCCCTACTCATTCCCCTGTGTGCGCCGCCAGGAACGTTCTCTGTTTCTTCGTGAGTTCGGTTTCATCCTGGTTCTGTTTTCTTGCGTGCTGTGATTCTTGAGTGCAGCGATTTTTTATGTGGATCTGAGGCTTCAGTTTTTGTTCTTCTATTGTTTAATCCAGAACTCACGCACTTCTTCTCTGTTGCTTCTGATTGCTTCTCTGTTGCTGCTGTTCTTCATGAAAATAGTACTACTTCTTGCGTGTAGCAAGTAGTACGTATTCATTGTAGCAATAGTACGCTAGTACTCTAGCTTTGCTTTTTCCTGCGTAGCCTTTTTAATCGAGTTGATAGGACTTTGTCTTTCTCTCGCTGTTTCTGGCGAAGCCCCCTCGTTTGCTCGAAGTTGTTCAGCTCTGTGAAGCAGGCTTCGACTTGACATCTTCGAAGGCTTCGCTAGAACTTTTGACTCTGAACTCGAGCTATGACTTTTGCTTCGAAGTATGCTCTGTTCTAAGGTTTTGTTCTGGCATACTTCGATACTTTTGCGAAGCATACTTCGATAGGCTTCGAAGTTAGCCTCGAAGCATGTCTTTCTGGTAGACTTCGCTTGAAGTGTGTTTTCTGAGATCTTTCTGCTGCTGTCTTTTTCCGAGGGTCACAGTTTGTGGGTTCGGAGCTTGTCATTCGAAGTTAGTCCTTGGTTTGAAGGTGACCATGTTGGTAGTCATACCTCAATCAAGCTAGTTTCGAAGGTAGAGTGTAGGCTTCGATTTGGTCTTGCTGTCGTGTGTTGGGCTTTGCTTCTCGTTCGAAGATTGCTTTTCTGTGAACTTTGTTCGAAGCTTCCTGATCGAAGTCTAGGCTTCGAAGTACACTGTTTGAAGCAAGCTTCGATACTTTCATACTTCGTTTTGAAGCATACTTCACTCTCTACCACACCCGAACTAGGCTAGACTCAACAAACCTTCGGCACTTTAACGACAACCTTCGCTAGACTTCAACAAGGGACTCCGAAGGAGGCTTCGACACTGCGAAGCAGGCTTCAACTCTGCGAAGCAGTCTTTGACACAACGAAGCAGGCTTCGCCAAGTTTCGAACATGAGACAAATTTGAACAGTAACTTCTCATCTCTTTTCATGTACACTTAGATCATCTGCTGAGAAGTTTGATTTGCCATGTTTTGAATATTTTGTTTATCTGCCTGTTAGCACTGTATTGGTGTTCCTCTATCTGGTTCGCCAGTCTTTTCTAGCCTAGATACTTTTAGACTTAGGCAATCTGTTCACGCTTTACTGCCTGATCTTTTGAGGTGCGTTGGGTGTTGGGAGCAGGCCATAAATTCGTAAGAATTTTTAGGCACCCATTCACCCCTCTCTGGTCGCTACTTTCGGTCCTACAAGTGGCATCAGAGCCTGGTTAGGGTTTTTCCATACCTTAACCGGTTCTAAACCCCAGTAGTGATCATGACATCTCCTGGCAAGGTCCCGTCCTTGGAAGCCTTTGGTTATAACTATTGGAAGACTCGCATGCGAGCCTATCTTATGAGCCAAGGCTCTGACATATGGGACATTTGCGTTCACACCACGTTTGTTATATTGCCAGTTGCAGAGCATGGTACTCCAGGTATCATTGCCCAGCATATGAGCAATAGTAAGGTTGTGAACATCTTGTTTTCTGGTTTAGGTCCCACTGAGTTTGAGCGTGTGAGTCATCTCTCCACTGCGAGAGAGATCTGGGCTACCCTCAAGGCACACCATGAGGAAACAGCCCAGGTCTAGGCTCGGCTCTATCAGACCTACCGACGTGAATATGAAAATTTCACACAAAAGCCGGGTGAATCTATTGAAGCATTGTTTGGTCGTTTTCAATCGATCATAAACAAGCTTCGGGACAACAAGGCTGAGGGTGCTCAGTTAGTCTCAGATCACGAGCAGGCGCTCAAGGTTCTCCATACCTTGGACCCAAAGATCTGGGAGATCAAGGTATCCTCTATCATTGAGAGCACATCTTATGATACCTTGACCACTTCTGAGTTGTTTAGCAAGCTGAAGGCCACCGAGGTTCATCTCCAGTTGAGATCAAATCTCACTGGATCTGGATCAAAGTCTCTGGCCCTTGCTACACCTTCTGTTGATCCTTCTTCTGTGAGCTGTGCTGGGTTCTCTTTGATGTCTATCACTGAGGACCAGCTTGAGTCTTTGGGAGATGATGATTTGTGTCTTTTTAACAATCGGATGCGTCGTGTTTATGACAAAAGAATGTTCAAAATACACGGCACGAAATCCGGGTGCTTTGAGTGTGGTGACCCAGGACACTTCATCGCCGACTGCCCCAAGCGCAATGGTGACAAGAAGGGCACCGGTGGTGGCTTCCACGACTCCGGCAAGCACGACAGCTCCTCCTTCAACAAGGGCAAGCCAAAGACCAGATTCTTCAGAAAGGCCCTGAAGGACTACCGGCGAGAGAACAAGAAGCGTGACAAGGCCTTCTTCGCCGAGATGGAGAAGAGCTACTCCAAGCGGTCCACGTCTTCTTCCTCTTCATCGAGCTCAAGCGATGAGGAGATCGTCATCAGGAAGGGGAAGGACAAGGACGATCCGGTGGGTCTTTGCTTCATGGCCTTCGGGGACAGACCAAAGAGCCGCTCACATCAGCGCCGAAGACCCCGCAAGAGCTTTTGCTCAATGGCTCTTGGGGATAAGGAAGAGAAGAGCTCCTCCGATGACTCCGATGACGACGACAACGAAAAGGTATCATCTTATGAATGTGAAATCGTTGATTTACTTGAAAGTAATCGTCGGGAGTTAAAATATCGGGAAAAACTGCTTAGGGGAGCTAAGAAGAGGATAGATGAGTTAGAAAGTGAGCTTGTCGTGGCCAACGGCAGAATTGAGAGTCTATCTTCTTCCCCTTGCTTGGGTGATAGCAGTGAGTGCCCAAAGTGTGAGGTTCTTCTGTGTGACCTATTGACTTTGAAGTCCAGGTACACATAAAGGGTTGATGAGAGGGACGCTTTGGCCATTGAGCTTGAAAGCAGCTCAGCTGGAGCTAAAAGATGCTCAAGCCATTGTCGTCTCACCCTATGCTAATTTCCCATCTCATCTAGCTAGTCTAGCTGAGCTGAAAGCCAAGGGCGATGCGCATTTAGGGGATTTGGAGAGAGTGAGAGTTGAGCTGGCGCAGACTAGGCTAGAGCTTGAGACATTGTCAGTTCCACCCATTGTCTGTGAGAACTGTTTGTCTCTTAGAATGGAGTTGATTAAGCTGAAAGCTGAGAAGTCTGTCCAGGTAGATAGCGAGTGTGAGACCTGCTTGTCTCAGGTGGAGGTACTAGCTTCCTTGAGAGAGGAGCTAGATGATTCTCAGAATGAGAATTTTTACCTCTGTTCTATCCTGAGTTGGATCAGTGCCAGAGAGCCACATCTTGGCATGATGATCCAGCAGTTCAAGAGGCAGGATGGGTTTGGGGTAGGTTACACCTACACCAAGGCTGACTTTGAGAGTGCTATTAGCCGGGCGGTGGAGTGGAGTAAAATGACTCATGAGCAGAGATACCCCAAGACTCACTCCACTGAGTCTTCCCAGGCTAGTCAGCCGAAGGATGGAGTGATTCATGAACAGCCCAAAACTCCACCCAAGAAGCCCATCTGGGTTCCAAAGCCCAAACACCTCCACACTTCTCTTGACTCTCTTCCTGGACCCTCTCAACCCAAGAAGACGACACCCAACACCACTAAGCACAAGAACCCCAAGCATCAACCACATCCCAAGAAGCCCACCTACCATTGTGAGTATTGTCAGAGAGAAGGGCATCTTGCGGAGTTTTGCTTCAGGAGGAAGCGGGTTGAGAGAGCAGAGCGTGCTCGTGGTGGTCAGGAGCAGTTCTACAAGCAGGGTGGTAGACTGCGTGTTCCTCGACGCGGAGAGAGGCTGGAGGCCAGGCCGCGTCGTGTAGGTGGTGGTAGATGAGACGACTTTCATGCCCGTGCTCCAGTTGGTGATGTTCATTCCGGTAGAGCTCCAGGCTGTTTTGGCTACGGTCCTGGACCTCATGGCTGAGGTTTTAGGCAGAACCATGGACATTGTTTTGAGTCGCGCTTTGGTCCAAACTCTTCTGATGGTTTTTGCTTTCCGTCTTTTGAGAAGATGGCTCGATACTGGTTTATTTTTACTTTGCTAAACCTGGTGCCGGACCATTTGCTCCCCCTTACAACCACTGATTGTGCAAGATCAGGGACTGGAGGACGTTTGGATCATGGACTCAGGATGCTCTCGCCACATGACGGGACATCGCAGATGGTTCTCCAGTCTCACTCCCCCGAGCTCTAAAGAGTACATCACTTTCGGGAACGGTGGTCAAGAGAAAGTGAGTGGCATCGGCTCAATTGGCATTTCAGATCATTTCTCTTTGAAGAATGTTGCCTTGGTTAAAAATTTGAACTTTAATTTGATTTCTGTTTCGCAACTTCTTGAGGATGGTTTGGAAGTGTGTTTTAAGAAGGGCAATTCTTCTGTGTTTGATTCTAGAGGGTCTTTGATTTGCCAGATCTTACCATTTGGTAAAGTTTTTCGAATTGACTTCTCTAGTTCTTTTGGCCCTTCTCGCTGTTTGATTGCTGGATCTTCTTCTGAGCTCTGGAAGTGGCATAGGAGGTTAGGTCATTTGAGTTTTGATCTGCTAGTCAGGTTAAGCTCTATGGACCTCATCCGAGGATTGCCCAAGCTTAAAATGGAGAAAGATCTAGTTTGTCATCCCTATCGTCATGGGAAAATAGTTGCCGCTTCTCACTCACCTGTGACTCAGGTGATGACTTTGTATCCGGGCAAGCTGTTACATATGGACACTGTAGGTCTAGCTCGGGTACGCTCAGTCGGTGGGAAATGGTACGCGCTTGTGATTGTTGACGATTTTTCTCGATTCTCGTGGGTTTTCTTTTTGGAGTCTAAGGATGAAACTTTTCAGTTTGTTCATGACCTGATTTTGAAGATGAAGAATGAGAACAATGGTCGGATGCGAGCAATTCGCTCCGACAACGGCTCTGAGTTCAAGAACTCTTAGTTCGTCAGCTTCTGTAGTGATCAGGGTCTTGACCATCAGTTTTCTGCTCCCTACACTCCCCCACAGAACGGCGTTGTGGAACAAAAGAACCGCACGCTAGTCGAGATGGCCAGGACGATGCTCGATGAGCACAGGACTCCTAGGCGTTTTTGGGTTGAAGCCATGAACACGGCTTGCTATCTGGACAACCGCATTTTTCTTAGAGCTTACCTTGGTAAGACTTCATACGAGTTGTGGTTTGGCAGATAGCCCAAGGTGAGCCACTTGCGAGCGTTTGGCTGTAAGTGCTTTGTCCTCAAGAAGGGAGGGCATTTGGACAAGTTTGAGTCTCGTTGCTGGGACAAAGTTTTTCTTGGCTACGCTTTACATTCTCGAGGCTTTCGTGTTTGGAACCTCGACTCCCAGCAGCTTGTCGAGACTTGCGAGGTTTCTTTTGATGAGTCTTTGCCCTCGCCGACTCCTTCTTTTGAGCTTTCTGGTGATGATGAGCTCGGAGAGTCCATCTTCGAGGAAGATGAGGATACTCCAGTTGCTGATGAGGGTGGGCCTTCTGCACCCCCTGCAGAGCCCACACCTTCTGAGACTTCGACTGAGGATGAGGGCGGACCTCTGATCACTTCTTCCACTTCGATCGAGCCCCCTCAATCGAGTCCAGAGGTGCCAGCTGCTGACCCTGGTGAGGTGACTTCAGATCACCAGGGATCCTGAGCAGTTCAGCGTGATCACCCCTCAGAGCTCATCATTGGTGATTTGACTGAGAGAACTTTGCATTCATCTGGTACCTCTCTTGCTGTGTTTGCTGAATCTGCTTTTGTTGCATCTTTTGAGCCTAGAGATGTTTCTCATGCTCTTTCTGATTCTAATTGGATTAATGCTATGCAAGAAGAGCTTGAGAATTTTGTCCATAATCGGGTTTGGACACTAGTTGAGCCGCCACCGGGATGCAACCCCATAGGCACCAAGTGGGTGTTCAAGAACAAACAAGGTGAAGATGGGGTTGTGGTGCGCAACAAAGCTCGGCTATTTGCCCAGGGTTTTTGCCAGAAAGAGGGTATTGATTTTGAAGAAACTTTCGCTCCTGTTGCCCGTCTTGAGTCTATTCGCATTCTTTTAGCTTTTTCCACTTCGAAGGGTTTTAAGCTTTTTCAAATGGACGTCAAGAGTGATTTTCTGAATGGGTACAAAGAGGAGGAAGTTTATGTTAGGCAGCCCCCCGGTTTTGAGAACCCTAAGTTTCCTCGACATGTTTTTAAGCTGCAGAAAGCTTTATACGGGTTGAAGAAAGCCCCTAGGGCTTGGTATGACCAGTTGAAGCAGTTTTTGTTGGGGAAGGGTTTTGTGATGGGTTCTGTGGATAAGACTCTCTTTTTGCTTAGAGTTGCTTCAGATTTCTTAGTTGCTCAGATTTACGTGGATGATATTATTTTTAGCGGTACTACTGATTCTCTTGTGTCCAAGTTTTTTGAGCAGATGCACAGTGAGTTTGAGATGAGCCTCATGGGTGAGCTCAAGTATTTTCTAGGGCTCCAGATCAAGCAGACCAAGGACGGCACCTTCATCCACCAAGGTAAGTACACTCGAGACATGTTGAAAAAATTTGACTTTGATGGTGAGTTGAAGCCGCAGATGACCCGGATGGGCACATCTAGAGGACTGGACCCGGACGAGAGCGGCGTCAAGGTCAATGAGAGAGAGTTTCGAGGGATGATCGGTTCGCTGCTGTACTTGACGATGACAAGACCGGACATACAGTTCGTCGTGGGACTTTGCGCGCGTTTCCAGTCTTCACCACGCGCGTCTCATCAGCAGGCTGTCAAGCGCATCTTCAGGTATCTCACTTATGCACCCGATCTCGGTCTTTACTATTCAGCATCATCATCTCTTGATTTATCTGGTTTTTCGGACGCCGACTTTGGTGGGTGCCGGTTGGATCGCAAGTCGACTTCCGGTACTTGCCAGTTTCTTGGTTCTTCTCTTGTCTCTTGGTCTTCTCGAAAGCAATATGGAGTTGCTCTTTCAACCACTGAGGCTGAGTATGTAGCTGTTGCTAGCTGCTTCTCACAGTTGGTTTGGATGATTTCCACTCTGCGAGATTTTGGGTTGTTCTTTCCTACCAGGGTTCCATAGTTTTGCGACAGCACCATTGCTATTAGTGTAGGGAAAAACCCCTTGTCTCCATTCAAAAACCAAACACATTGATGTGCGCTTTCACTTTCTGCGAGATCAATATGAGAAAGGTGTCATTGACCTTGTTCATGTTGATACTCATCATCAGTTGGCTGACATTTTCACCAAACCCCTAGATCAGTCTACTTTTGAGCGTTTACGAGGGGATTTGGGTGTTGTGTATCCTTTCTAGGATATTTTGCGTCAGTTTTCTTTCTTCTTTACTCTTTTCTTGAGTCTTTTTGTGTGTGTTCATATCATACATATTCACATATCACACTTTTGAGCTGCTTCTGTTATATGATTGATCTGCTTTACTTGTTCTAGCTGGTACATGCTTTTGAATACTTGTCAATGATCATGCTTTGGTTCAGTTCACTTGATATGTCTGATATCTGTCATATGCATGGCTTTTATGCTTTAAACTTGAAAAATGATCACCATTACTTCTGGTAACTAGCATGTGTAGGCTGAGTGTTTTTGCTATCTGTTACATGCCTTGTAGCTAGTTCCTGACTTAGATGCAAATATGCAACTTGGATATCTTTATGCTTTAAACATGGAAATGTGCTATAAAAATGATGAAAAATTGAGAAAAATGAAAATTCCATGCCTTTTTATGCATATCTTGGAAAGATTCAGGTGGGTTTGCTTTGTCGCATTGCATTGTTCTGGACTGCATACCATAGCACTTTGGTATGAACTAGGACATTATAGTGTATGCCAAGACCAATGTCTTAAGCTTCTGATGGTCCAGTTCTGGCCTAGGCTTGACTTGGTCGGTCAGCATAAGGTTTGACATGCAAATAACCCCTAGCGAAAATGAAAAAAGGAAAAAGAAAAAGCCTAAAAATTGTAATGATAACAAGTTTGCTGAAGCACTGGGTTTTGGATAATGCTTATCTTGGTAGATATCAGTTAGCTTCTACATCTCATGCTTTACCTTGCTTGTGAGCTGAAAATGTGGTGATGCTTTTGTTTGCAAAAATTGAAAAATGTGTGCTAATGACTTTCTTTAGATATCATCTGTTGCACTGATCATGCCATGTGTCTTAGACAGTATGTCTTTTGCTATACTTGTTAGATGTTGTAATTGCAGTCAATCATATCTGAGAAGCATGCTTTATTCACTCCACCTGCACCCCAGTTGCATTCATTGCATATTTTGAGGGGGAGTTGCATTTCAGGGGGAGTCAGTGTCTTTTTAGAGTGCTTGATGAGTTCACTTGTCAACAAGGGGGGAATTTTGGGATTAGAATTTAAGGGGGAGTTTTTGTCCCGTTTGTCCTTACTCTTTTGATATCCTTGTTGATGTTTTTGAGATTGCACTCATTTTGAGCTTTTACATTTTGGTTAACCATAATGACCACTTCTTTCTTTTGTTTGGCTTTTGTTAATTAGGGTTAAACTTTTACTTTATTTTTCTTCTTCTTTGTTTTCGTGTGCTTTGTTTTTGTGTTTCCACATGTGTTCGCAGGTACTGAAGAGCTGAAGAAGTGAAGTGTTGACAATGCACTCATCAAGGGGGAGATTGAGGAGCCATGCTGAATAGCGTGGGCCTCATGGCTCCAGATGTGATGAGTCATTGTCAACGATAGTCAAAAAGGATAGAAGAAGAGAGGAGATCTGCTGTTTCATGGGCCGCGTATGGCTCAGGTACACGGGCAGCAAGCGACCGTCGGGCAGAGGGGCCGCGAAGTCAGGCTGGCCCAATCCGGGTACATGGGCTAGGAGCAGCAGAGGACCCACTGGGCTGTTGACCAGGATTGACTCAGGTACACGGGCGGTGAGTGATTGCTGGGCTGAGAGAGCTGCGGAGTCAGGCCAGCCCAATCCGGGTACCTGGTGTAAAGTCGGTGGAGGCTTTGTCAGTTTCGGCGCAAAACTAACGACCGCTGATCTTGTATCGGACAGTTTAGAAGAGAAGTCGTAGTCGCTATGAAAGCTTAGCTTCCGGATAAGTCATCTGTAAATAGGAGTTTACTATTTTGTCCCTAGGCCCACAGTCAGTCAGTCGAGTCTGTAAAAATATCCTAAGGGCAGTTTAGTCTTTTCCTTTATTTCATCATCTGTAAAAAACCCTAAGGGGCTGGTGGCATATTCCTAGCTATTGGGCAGCCTATAAATAGGGCCCCAATCCCTAGGGTTAGGTGACCCTTCCAGAATTCACTTTTTAATCAATTGGGTCACTTTTTATTCCCTGGTTCCCTACTCATTCCCCTGTGCGCGCCGCCAGGAACGTTCTCTGTTTCTTCGTGAGTTCGGTTTCATCCTGGTTCTGTTTTCTTGAGTGATGTGATTCTTGAGTGCAGCGATTTTTTATGTGGATCTGAGGCTTCGGTTTTTGTGCTTCTATTGTTTAATCCAGAACTCACACACTTCTTCTCTGTTGCTTCTGATTGCTTCTCTGTTGCTGCTGTTCTTCACGAAAATAGTACTACTTCTTGCGTGTAGCAAGTAGTACCTATTCATTGTAGCAATAGTACGCTAGTACTCTAGCTTTGCTTTTTCCTGCGTAGCCTTTTTAATCGAGTTGATAGGATTTTGTCTTTCTCTGGCTGTTTCTGGCGAAGCCCCCTCGTTTGCTCGAAGTCGTTCAGCTCTTTGAAGCAGGCTTCGACTTGACATCTTCGAAGGCTTCGCTAGAACTTTTGACTCCGAACTCGAGCTATGACTTTTGCTTCGAAGTATGCTCTGTTCTAAGGTTTTGTTCTGGCATACTTCGATACTTTTGCGAAGCATACTTCGACAGGCTTCGAAGTTAGCCTCAAAGCATGTCTTTCTGGTAGACTTCGCTTGAAGTGTGTTTTCTGAGATATTTCTGCTGCTGTCTTTTTCCGAGGGTCACAGTTTGTGGGTTCGGAGCTTGTCATTCGAAGGTAGTCCTTGGTTCGAAGGTGACCACGTTGGTAGTCATACCTCGATCAAGCTAGTTTCGAAGGTAGAGTGTAGGATTCGATTTGGTCTTGCTGTCGTGTGTTGGGCTTCGCTTCTCGTTCGAAGATTGCTTTTCTGTGAACTTTGTTCGAAGCTTCCTGATCAAAGTCTAGGCTTCGAAGTACACAGTTCGAAGCAAGATTCGATACTTTCATACTTCGTTTCGAAGCATACTTCGCTCTGTGCCACACTCGAACTAGGCTAGACTCAACAAACCTTCGGCACTTTAATGACAACCTTCACTAGACTTCAACAAGGGACTTCGAAGGAGGCTTCGACACTGCGAAGCAGGCTTCGACTCTGCGAAGCAGGCTTCGACACAGCGAAGCAGGCTTCGCCAAGTTTCGAACAGGAGACAAATTTGAATAGTAACTTCTCATCTCTTTTCATGTACACTTAGATCATCTGTTGAGAAGTGTGATTTGCCATGTTTTGAATATTTTGTTTATCTTCCTGTTAGCACTGTATTGGTGTTCCTCTGTCTGGTTCACCAGTCTTTTCTAGGCTAGATACTTTTAGACTTAGGCAATCTGTTCACGCTTTGCTGCTTGATCTTTTGAGGTGCGTTGGGTGTTGGGAGCAGGCCATAAATTCGAAAGAATTTTTAGGCGCCCATTCACCCCCCTCTGGTCGCTACTTTCGGTCCTACACCCATTCTGTCGCGTACATGTCAGCCGAATCCTCTTCTTCTAATTCCTCCTCATCGGAGTGTTCCATGACGTGGATTTCAGCCCTAGGCTTGTTAAACGTCTTAATAAACTTTTTATCTTTGGCTCGGCCTTACTGGACCAGAGCCTGCTGCAAGACTTGGCTAACCTTTAAGAAGTTCTGGTTGTCTAGTCTCTCTTTAATCTCGGAACATAACCCATTAAAAGCTAGCTCCGCCAAATCCCTTTCTGAAATATTAAGGCCGAAACATCAGTTTCTAGTATCCCTAAAACGCTTGATGTACTTAGAGACGTTCTCGTTAGATTTCTGCCTAACCGATGTCAAGTGTAAAAGCCTAAGTTCTGTCTCACCTGTGTAAAAGTAGTCATCGAATTTTTTTTTATAATTCATCCCACGTCTGAACGGAGTTCGGCGGGAGTGCCAAAAACCAAGTGAAAGCGGTGCCGAATAGTGAGAGAGAAAATAGTCTAATTTTTAGAGTGTCTGACCCGCTAACTTCTCCACACTGTGCTAAAAATTGTATAACATGCTCTAGTGTGATTTTGCTACCCTCGCCGTCGAACTTAGTGAATTCGGGGATTCTGTAGCCACAGGGGTAGGGTATTGTATCGAAATGGTCGGGATATGGCTTCTGGTAAACCCTAGCCTGACCCCTAGGAATGAAGCCGGCGCATTCCCTAAATAGTGCGCGGATTCGCTCCTCTAGGTCATCTTGGCCCGCTGCCTGCGCACGTCTCTCGTGCGGGGGCGCGACACGCGGTGGGATATTGGCGTGTCGGCCATGGGCCTCTTCCCTATGCGCTAGTTGTACGACGTGCTCGAGCCCAAGCGCCTGTGCATGTGGTGCGGGCAGGGCTGGTACTAGCGCAGGTGGTGGCGGCGCATGGTACGCGGTGCTAGCTTGGCCGTAAGTATAATGACTAGTCACGGCCACGGGTGCTGAGGTCGTAGACGTAACGGTTTTGCCAGTGCTACCGTCAGTTCTGTGTTACACATGATTTACCGGAGGTATACTAGCAATAGAGGTTGATGGTATGTCCTCAGTAAAGCTGAACCTCCTAAGTGTCGCCTCTACTTGGGAGCTAACTTTCGAATCTAAACGGTTGGCTAGCAAAGCGCTAACGGCCTGATCTACCGATGCGGCTATTTTTTGCTCAAACTCTAAAGAAGATAAACGAGGCGATGCGGGTGTTACCTGGATCCGAGCAAGGTCGGGGACGATGATGTCACGCTTGATGAAGCCCGCGCGTGTCTTGACGTAGCCCCCAAGCATCATGTCCTGGAGCGCTTTCAACTTTGCCTCGATCTCTACTCGGTCTTCCGCGGGAATATCTTTAAGAGTAGGTGTTAGGATGTTGCGGTTGTCGATATTCATGCCTCCTATGGTGTCCATCGGCGGTGTAGCCGTAGTAGTCGTTGTAGATGTACCGACGACCGATGTAGATGTACCCATCATGTTGGCGTAGCTTCTCCCCAGCGGAGTCGCCAAAAAGTGTGTTGACACGAAAACGTGCCCCAGCACTTGGGTCAGTTCGATGATCCAAAAGTGTGCGCATACTTAGGTACAAGCCTAAACATAACACAGCACTAACGTCGCGTTCTGACTACCCTTAGCTGTGGTAAGGGGGGTGGAGTCACTAGGTAATCAGATCACACAAAATAATCCAATTAGCCGAAAGAAATATATTAAACAGAACAAATTAGCAAACCAAATGGTACCATCGGCGTCTGGTGCGAAGTGTCCCGCCGAAGGGTACCATCGGCGTTCGGACTTGATCTGGCCAAAGATGAACTCCGAATGGACCTGGACACGACAATCACCTCTATACAGTACGATATAGAATGATGACTTAGGCGCGACGCGTGTGTGCTGCTTCGTCCAGAGCGGAGTACGAGCATAGTGAAGCCTGTCGTGATGAAGCGTGTTGGCGAAGCGTGTTGGCGTGCAGTCAAAGCAAAGATCTCACCGAAGGGTGTTCTGGCAACCTCTGAAACCAATCTCTCATCTCCGGGCACCTCCGGCGGAGTAGCTCCGAACGTAGGTAGCCTGCAATAGAGTAGATTCGAAGTACCAATTCGGCCTGAGGACCAAATTATGCTAAGTGTTGCACTAGTGGTGAA
This sequence comes from Zizania palustris, assembly GCA_019279435.1. Classification (NCBI taxonomy): domain Eukaryota; kingdom Viridiplantae; phylum Streptophyta; class Magnoliopsida; order Poales; family Poaceae; genus Zizania; species Zizania palustris. Next base: position 23,868,484 of record JAAALK010000288.1, read on the forward strand.
GGTAGCAATCTGTTACGCAGATTAACGGATACTTCACAGGCGAAGTAACAAGGCAATAGCAATCTATTACGTAGATTAACGGATACTTCACAAGTGAAGTAACAAGGCGATAGCAATCTATTACGTAGATTAACGGATACTTCACAAGCGAAGTAATAAGGATTACCACTATTCCGAAGTGGCCGTCGGAGGGCTTCTAGGCAAACCCACGAAGAGTATAAAAAAGTAAAGATAAAGTAAATACGATTCAAAGCTAGGGCTTTGTGGTTGATTTTGTTGGGGGATCTCTGAACCGGCTTCGCCCCTATATTTATAGGGGCTAGACTTCTAATCTCTAAGTATAATCTGTTATGACTCGGCTGAATCACACGTAGAGGTAAACACTTAGCCAGAATCGGATCAAACTCTATCTCTGCCCGAAGTAGGCCTTCGGCCAAACCCGCTAAAGACTGCTCCACGGGCCGAAGCTTCGGCGGAGTGGGCCTCCGAAGGCCTCCTAGCCGAAGGCTGTGGGCTGGCTGGAAGCTTCTGAAGCCCGTAGCCCAGTGGTCCTTCGGCCCTATAGGTCTTCGGCCTAACCCAGGACATGTGCATGTTCAGCCCAAATTACCAAAATTGATATTTTGACAATCTTAATCATTGATGCCATTTTTTTGCTATCAACAGAACCTCTTTATATACCTGCCTTTAACTCTCTTCTCATAATTTGAAAGATTTTTGGATTGATTCAAAGAAAAACTTTTAGAAAAAATAAAAAACACAATACAAAACTTATTAGCATGCCAAACAGACGAATTCACAATAATTAAAACAGTACATCATCAACAATAGCTAACAAAGTACATGATATAACACAATACATTACAATGGCACATACAAACGTGACTATTGAGTGCAGCGAGTGTACTTTCATTTCCTTATGGCCTCTAATCTTGCTTCCTTAACACAACGAGCCCTCTCACTTTCTCTCTCTATCAGCCTCATGCTCCTCTTTTTCCATGCGCTCCACCTCCTCTCTTCTCTTCTTCCTCATGCTCACATGCCCACTTGTATGACATCTCAAAAAGCTCCTTGTTGAATTCCTTGTACCTCATAAGATCTGTCTAGTCCTTGGGGTGCACCTCCTTATCAATCCATTCAACAAAATCACAAAGTGGAGATGGCCACAATGGAGGAGTTATCTACATTCACAAAATATTAACATAGATATTTTAAGTGATTTATTTAAGAATAAGATATAACTAAATAAGTAGCATAATTATTCATACCGGTTTATTAGCATGTGATCCATGCTTTGGCATTGACCTTAGCTTTACATGAGTGTAAGAGTAGTTTCCACACTTTCAATACCTCGTGTCGTATGTGATGTCATCTATATTTCCCATAAACTTACATTTATCTCTACAAAACAATTAGGGGGTTCGATACCTTCCGACGGACGGTGATGAGGATCATAACCGCAATCAGAATTGTCCTTTTATATAATCTATGATAAGAAGATAAAAAATTATATTTCCTATGTGACATAAATTTAAAATACTACATTCGCACCCCAAATGTTATGCATGACCTCGTGGTACTAAGAACAACTAACAAAAAAATCATATATCCATTTAATATTGACAGATTCATATTTTTTGGTTTATACATAATTCCTCAGATTTGTACCAAAATATCCGACGAAACTTCGTAAAATTTTATCTCTAAAGTATGTTTTAAGTGCCTCTAAATTATGTTTAAAGTACCCCTCAATTATCGCTAAAGTATGTTTAAAATAATTCTAAATTATCTCTAAAGTACACCTAAATTATCGTTAATATATGTTTGAAAAACCCTAACTTATTGCTAAAGTGTATTTAAAGTACCCCTAAAATACTACTAAATTATTCCTAAATGACCCCTAAAATACAATTAATCTACTCCTGAATTACCCCTAATCTACTACTAAATTATCCTAAATTATCTACCCTACACCTAACTAAAGAAGAGAAAGAGAGGAAGGAGGGGGCATACCTAGAGAAGGAGGCCGAAGTAATCCTTGGGTGCAAGGGATGGATGAGAGGAAGGCTTCGGTCCCTCTTATATAGTCAGGCTAACCGGTATAAATTGATGAGTCAAGTATCGATAGAGAGTACCTAACAGTTTAGATTGGCAAATCATCTATAAATCTAGGCCAATCGGCGTTAGATCGGTACATAATATACTGACATGAATCTATTTTTGCAAATTTTGAAATTAGTGTATCAAATTTGAAATTTTGAATAAAAAATATATTATTATTTTTTAAAAAAAATCCAACACTGTCTGGTGCACTTTCAGCTTCGTATTTAAGATGGGATTCAATGGACGAGATGCACAACCCGTTTTAAGCTTGCATCGTCATTTCGGATCATCCTTCTCTGCCTGCAAATCTTGCAGACTTGGCCTCCTTGTTTAATCTATAGCGGTTTTCGATTTTAAAGTTTTTTATAATAATTTTGCCCATATTTTTCATTATATTACTAACAACCATGAAGATATAGCTTGATAAAAAAATTTATAATTGCTTAATTTAAATTATAAAATTCAAATGCGCCCTTTGCATCGATTTTCATGTGTTACTTTTTCAGAGCTCGCGGTCACTCATCAGTAACATGAGTCCAACGTGAGTAGGGTGCCAACGGCAGGTTGAGTTCGGTTTGTCTAATATCAGATTTGGAATCCACATGTCTTCACAAATTAAAATGTACTCGAATCTATCAGGTCTCTGCAAACTCAAGGAAAGGGGACCAATATATTAAATAAAAGGCTCAAATCCACACCCACTTTCATACGAACTGATCCCATGGATCCATGGGCCAAAAAATTGTGGGTTCTCGGCCTTATTGAATAAACTGGCATCTCTAAATGTGACAGAAATATATTGCTTCGTTAGGTAGATTTTTTTAAATAATATTTTTATTTGAAATTGCAATCCTGGTATACGATCTAAGAAAATCGTAAAAGTAGCCCTTTATCGACATTTCCTCTATCGATAGAGGCTTTGTCGACAATCCAATTATAGGCAACGCCTCTATAAGCAATTCAACTGTTGCCATATGATTTTTTAAAACATAAATCACTATGATTTTTTAAAACATAAATCACTGCCACACTCCGCCACTCCGGTCGACACACCGCCCACCCATGCTCGCTCTGGTCTAGGTGCCCACACAGCATGCCACATGGCGCCACTCGCTCGCACACCATTGCTCTACCGTAATTAAGGCAACATGGCAGCTAGCGCAAGGGTGCAGCGAGACGGCCGACGAGCGGTGTGCTCCCAAGGTGTATATGTGGCGTGGCGCCACATGGTGAGCAAACAAAGGCATGGCGCCATGAGGGAGGTGGCATGCGGCATGGCATGAGGCACGTGGGCAGATTGAGGCAGCCCATGCAGGAGTCAAGTGAGCGGCACGGTGCGCGAGGCCGCCAGTGGGCGGCATGGATGCAAGTGGGCATGGGTGCAACTTGCGAGGTGACATGAGCGGTCTGAACGGACGACACAAGGTGGTAGACCAATGTGACAAGTGGATGCTCGCTAGTGCGTGACACATTGCATGATGAATATTTAATGAGGCGGCATACCAGTCGGCGTGACGGTAGACCAGCACAATTGGTGAGATACCACGCAAGCCAGCGGACGAGCGTGTGCCACGTGGTGGGTGACGAGGGCAGGCAGGCAGTGCGTACGCACGCGAGCACGAGCACAGGAGGCGAGCGAACACGAGTGTGGCCCAGCCATGCGACGACACGTGAGCATGGGGCGAAGTGACCAAGGCCACTTTATCAAGAGTTGAACTATTGATAGAGGCATTGACTATGACAGAGCCCTCTATCGACATGTTGGACTATTAATAGAGGCTCCATCGGTAGATGAAGTACCTATAGAGCTTCTGTTGGCAAATGAAGTACCGAGAGAGGGCTATTTTGTGATTATCTGATATCGCATACAATAATGTGATTTCAAATAAAAAATATATTATTAAAAGAATTATCTTTAGGGATCCATAGTGTAGTATCTTCCTGATCTCAAATACAAGTTATCTATGAATCACGTGTAATGATACAATTAAAGTTAGAAAAATTTGATGATTTATTTAGAACACGCGATTTTGAAAACACAAGAATATTAGTGTTGGTGTCTTTGGATGAACTATAAAAAGTAAAAGGTAGTAATTTGAATATGTAGAGAAAGAAAGAGATTGAGATAAACTTCTCGAAAGAAAATAAAACACGAGCTATTAACTTATGGTGGTTATCTTAGGTAGAGCTGGGCTCTCTGTATGAGGAGGAGTGGAACGGGTTGGTTCCTAAATATAGGGTGGTACTGCTGTTTGGTTTGAAGAATGGGATGAAACCGAATGATCTCTAGAAAAAGAATATTCTATGTAGATGTTGAATCATGTGTTATGATATTTTTTGGCCAATGAGATGGTTCTAGGTGCAGCAACGATGTTGGGTAGAGGGGCTGACGTAGGTGGCACCTAGGGTCAATGGTGGAAGTTTTCTAGAGGGGTGAATATGTACTATGAAATTTCTCAAGTAAAATACTCGATTTACACTTCCTAGGACAGGACTATCTAGGCTTAGTCAGATTCTCTGGGAACCAGAGGAAAACTAGACTATGCGAGGGTCTAGATTAGTTGGATTTATATAGATGATTCGGACACTCTAGATTAACAAAAATAAGAAGTGCAGAATTGAACCTAGCCTACAATCTATGTACGTGGAATTTAATGTAAAAGACCTTTGATAGTTTACAGATATGGAAATAAGTAAATAAAGACTAGCAAAGACAAAATAAAAATACAACAATTTTTACTGGAATTCAGATCACATGATCTTACGTATATGTTGAGGAACTCTAAATGGTCGGGTCTCTCTCAATCCTCTTCCTTACCAAGCGCACACCAAGGGTGGCCTTAGTTTTTAATTTTTACCTCCCTGAAGCCATGGTAAAGCCTTGTACAAAATTGAGCGGACACCTACAATCATTTGGGTGCTCATGGATTGACAACTAGCCATCTAGGAGGGATTACCTCCAAGAGTAATAGATTTGTTGAAAACAAGCATGATCCAACCACTTTGTTCTCAAGATTTCCCAAGAAAACCAATATGCACACCCTCACACAAACTTCCATAAGAATGAATTATGAAGAACTCTCAAATAATTCCAATGATTCATTCTAGATCTAGCACAAGAATGAGAAAGAAAGAGGGTGCAAAGGATTGAGTGCTAGGGTTTGTGAAACGTGCCTCAATTATAGGAGAAGGATATGTTTATACCCCTTTCCCACAACTGGTTGTTGGAATTAAAAACTGTTCATTGTTCATTCGGATCATCTAGACCAAATTAGATGTTCTAGACTCCAAAATAAAATAAATAGAATTATTGTTTTAGATTATCTGGTATTGACTAGATATTTCGGGTCTCAAAATAAATTCAAATAGATAGAAATTTTCAGACCATACGGTGTTGTTTGGATATTCTAAGCCTCAGAATAACATCCAATAGAAAGCAATTTTGGGACCATCTAACACTATTCGGATGTTCCAACTCACAAAAATAAATTCAACATAACACAATTCTTAGATCATCCGGATGAGACCGGATCTTCTAGGCTTTAGAGGAAATCCAAACAAAACACTCTTTTTAGATTATCTGGCTTGGCTCGGATACTCCGATTTTCAAATCATGTGGAACAGAACCAAATTTTTGGATCCTCCGAACTGACTCAGATTATCCAGCTTTGCTGGAAAATCAAAATTTAACTTAGAATAAATCCAAAAACTTTCCAAAAGAATTTTCATTGAGCACAAAGTTTTGGAACATTGTTTCACCGCATCCCTCTTGATAGTATGTCATATCTAGACTTAATTTCTTATGAAAATAAAACATTTTGCACCATTGAGCCTATATTGCACTAAAAAGAGTGTTTTCTCCATACTTGATTGAATTTCAACACCGCTTTTTTCAATTTTTTGCATACATCTCAACAATATAATTAGTAGCATTTGATCATGATTGTCATTAATACACCAAAACAAATTAGCGGCCTAGATGTATCAAGATGCGCTTTCAATATCTCTTTTTTGGTGATTGATGACAATATAATAAAAAAGAGATAAATATTGCATATGAAATTAATATTGACAATAAATCTTCTCCTAAATGAACGCAACATCATAACAACAATAAATATGACATGTATTGCATTTAGGGGTTACAAATGAAATGAACATAATTAAATGTTAATCTTAAGAAAATTGTTCATTACATCACATCATCCATGTCATACATAAAAGCATAAAATTTATAAAACATTATCACAAACCAATTATTCATCACATGCATTACAATTTTGGAACAAAAAATGGGAAATACTAAGAAGCTAAGCAATAAGGTGACTTCTTTGGTACTTCTCCCCCTTTGGAATCAAAGACACCAAAAAGAGAGAAAGCAACAAAATGACTCACTCGGAGTTGTCCTCGCTCTCATTATCATCATCATCACCATCAGATGATGAGGACAATTGTAGAGGAGGTTGTTGTTGTTGCTGCTACTAGGAAGACCATGTGACAGATCTAAAGAAGTGTGCGTATGGGTCGGTGCAGTCCGCAAAAACATTGGGATAAAACTCCTCATCAAAATCAGACAAAGGCTCCATGGGAGGATGTCCTCATTGTTTAAGCAACAGATTTATCTCCTTGTTCCTTCTCTCATCCTCCTTAGCTCGCTTCCGATTGCTATTATGGCACATCATGAAGATATCCAAAAGAATCCGCTTGATTGGTGACCTAGAGGGGCTAGGTGGAGGCATGGTCCTTCTACTAGGAGGAGCACGCTAAGAGCCACTAGGAGGAGGAGGTTGGGCTACTGAGGAGGACTAGCTAGGAGGAGCTCTAGAAGATGGTGCGTGAGTGTACCCACAATGCTCTACCTCATGGATCATCTTCCGACAGATGACTCAATCAATCACAAGTTGAATGTATGGGAAATACATGCAACTCTTGGTCATAGAGATGAAGGTGGTCCAAATCTCACTTTAGAGGAAGTTAGATACACTAAACATCCCTTTGTCTTCCCTCATGATCGATAATACGTTGTGGGTATTTCCCAGCAATGAAGATGAGTCCTCATGTTTTTGAAGGAATTGTGCTCAAAAAAATTCTCAGAGGATTGGAAGTTTCGATTTGGAATAAGAAGTTCCGATTATTTTCTAAACTAGAAATCGAGATCTCAAATCGAAAGTTCTGATATGGTATCGGAAGTTCCAATGATTTATGTTTTGAGAAACCGAGATCTAAAATTGAAAGTTTCGATTTGGAATTGGAAGTTCTTATTATTTCTGATTTAGAGACAGAGAGTTCAAATCAGAAGTTCCAATTTGAAATCGAAAGTTCCGATGGGACAATTAGAAGTTTCGATAGGGCAATCGGAAGTGGTGCTTACCTATGTAAATTAGCTTCTAGCAGTGATGCCAAAGCTCACTAGGAGTTAGTTGAATATGGATCTTGTCACCCTATTAGTCATTAGAGGGAAAGTGACTGGTGTTAATAGTGATACATCTTTTATTGGATAAAAGATAAACATAGCATAGTGATGAACCTTGCATTTAATTTTGTAGATCATGGCACTAACTGTTAAGAACACATTAGTCTTTATTTTGTGATCAATCCTTTCTAGAACAATCTTTATAGACAGGTATAGAAACTTGAGAAGTGTTCTCAAACAAAAGAAAAAGGAATATGTTCTAGAGGAGTCCCATCATGATGAACTAGTTGACTAGAGGGCTTGCGAGAAGCACTCGAATGAGTCACTTAATGTAAGTTGTTCATACCTACCAGTATGTCCTCTAAGCTTCGAAAACAAGATGACAACAAGAATATCTGTAATATGATTATGGGACACCAAGGCATGTTTGAAAACCAAGCTCGGATCAAGAGGTATGGTACCTCAATATACTTGTTTCTGTATAAGACTTGTCAATGGTCCAGGAACTGCAAATGGTACTTGGAAGAAGTATGGAAGGAGAAGGGAAGTGGGGCTTCCACTTCTACTTCAAGTATAAATGTTATTAAAATTAATCGTGCTACTCGTCCAAATGATTCATGGGTATTTGATATCGGGTCGATGATTCATACTTGCAAATCATTGCAAGGACTGAGTAGGTCAAGAAAGTGTGCAAAAGGAGAACTGGATATCCGTGTTGGCAATGGTGTGAAAGTTGCAGCGTTGGTTGTCGGCGTTTATTCTCTATCTCTACCCTCAGAATTTGTTCTGGAATTGAATAATTGTTATTATGTTCCAGCATTAGGCAGAAACAATATCTCTTCTTCATGTTTAGAGGAAGAAGGTTACAAGTTCATGGTAAAGAACAAGTGTTGTTCGATATTCTCGAATGGTATGCTCTATAGTGTTTGTCCATTGGTGAATGTATTATATGTTTTGAATTTTGAGGAGACACACATTTATAACATTAATACAAAGAAACGACGACTCGATTATTTGAATCCTACCTATTTCTGACATTATCATTTGGGTCATATAAATGAGAAGCGCATGCAGAAGGTCCATAGAGATGGACTTTTAAAGTCATTTGATTTTGAATCATATGACACATGTGAGTCTTGTTTACTTGGCAAAATAACAAAGACACCTTTCACTAGTCAAAGTGAGAGGTAAAATGAGCTATTGTCCATAGTACATACTGATGTATGTGGACCGATGAGTCATACCGCTAGAGGTGGATTTCAGTACTTTATCAATTTTATCGATGACTTGAGCAAATATGGTTATGTATACTTAATGAGGCATAAGTGGGAGTCCTTTGAAAAGTTCAAGGAGTTCCAAAATGAGGTAGAAAATCATACGAGCAAAACAATTAAATTTCTACGATCTGATCGTGAAGGTGAATATTTGAGCCATGAGTTTAGTGATCATCTGAAGCAGTGTGGAATTGTTCCATAGCTGACTCCACCCGGCACACCTCAATGGAATGGGAGTCTCAGCGAAGAAACCACACTTTATTGGACATGGTTCGGTTTATGATGAGTCATACAAATCTTTCATTATCTTTTTGGGGACTTCCTTTAGAAGCTACTACTTTCACTCTAAATGGAGTTCCATCTAAGTCGGTAGAGAATACGCCATATGAGATATGGTCTGGGAGGCGTCCCAGTTTGTCTTTTCTAAAGATTTGGGGTTGTGAGGCGTATGTCAAACGTTTGATGTCTAACAAGCTCACTCCTAAGTCTAAAAAGTGCTTCTTTGTGGGATATCCTAGGGAAACTAAAGGATACTATTTCTAAAATAGGGATGAGGGAAAAGTGTTTGTCACTCGGAATGGTGTATTTCTTGAGAAAGAGTTTCTCTCGAAACAAATTAGTGGGAGAACGGTGCATCTCAAAGAAGTTCGAGAGCCACTACAAAGTATTCTAGATCCTACTGACCACTACAGGACATGCAAGGGGTTGCAGAACCTATTGTTGAGACACCAGCCCCATGAAGGTCCGGGAGGGTGAGTCATGCGCCAGAGCGGTTCATGTTTTTTACCACTGGGAAGCGTGGCGTGCTGTTGTTAGACAACGATGAACCCAATACCTATGCAAAAGCAGTGATGGGACCAGACTCTGAGAAATCGTTTGGATCTATCAGATCTGAATTAGAGTCCATGTGAGAAAACCAAGTTTGAAACTTGGTCGATACACCCGATGGTGTAAAAACTATTAAGTGTAAATGAATCTTTAAGAAAAAATAGATGTTGATGGAAATGTTCATATCTATAAATCACGATTGGTAGCGAAAGGTTTTAGGTAGATTCATGGTGTTGATTATGATGAAACATTTTTGTCCGTCGCCATGCTTAAGTATATTCGGGTCATCCTAGTAATTACCGCATTTTATTATTATGAGATATGACAAATGGATGTCAAGACAGCTTTCCTAAATGGAAACCTAAGTGAGGATCTGTACATGACACAACCTGAAGGTCTTGATGATCCAAAAAATGTTGGGAAAGTTTGTAAGTTGTAGAAGTCCATTTATGTACTGAAGCAAGCTTCTCAGAGTTGGAATCTTCATTTTGATGAGGTAGTCAAAGGGTTTGGCTTCATCAAGAACGAAGAAGAGACTTGTGTTTACAAAAAAGCATGTGGGAGCTCACTTGTATTTCTGTTCTTATATGTAGATGACATATTGTTGATCAGAAATGACATTCCTTTGTTGAATTCTGTCAAGACTTCATTGAAAAATAGTTTCTCGATGAAAGATCTTGGAGATGAAGCATACATTTTGTGCATAAATATCTATAGAGATAGATCAAAATGGATAATTGATTAAGCCAGAGTATGGACATTGACAAGTTTTTGAAGCGGTTCAAAATGGAGAATTCCAAGAAAGGTTTTCTGCCAATGCACATGGTATTTATCTTAGTAAGACTCGGTGTGCTTCGACACCTAATGAGCTAGAGAAAATGAGTGTGATCTCGTATGCCTCCACGATCAGATCTATCATGTATGCCATGCTATGTATGCGCCCAGATGTTTCCTATGCTCTAAGTGTTATGAGCAGATATCAGTCAAACCTAGGTAAAAGTCAGTGGGCTATAGTAAAAAGTATCCTCAAGTACTTGAGAAGAACTAAGGATATGGTCCTAGTTACTGTGGTGAAGAGGAGCTCGTTGTAAGTGGTTACACCGATGCTAGCTTTTAGACCGACAAGGATTATTCTCATTTAGAATCTGGATTTGTATTCTACCTCAATGGAGGCGTAGTGAGTTGGAAAAGTTCAAGAAAGAGACAGTGTCTGATTCTACGACAGAAGTTGAGTATATCGCAGCTTTAGAAGCTACAAAGGAGGATGTTTGGATCAAAAAGTTTATTTCTGAGCTAGGTGTTGTCCCTAGTGTGTCTAGTCTAGTGGACCTCTATTGTGATAATAGTGGTGCCATTGTGCAAGCCAAGGAGCCTAGGTCACACTAGAAGTCCAAACATATACTTAAGCAATATCACTTGATCCACAAGATCATAGAGAGGGGTGATGTGAAGATTTGTAAGGTGCACACGGATTTGAACATAGAAGATCCATTGACGAAACCTCTTTCACGCCCAAGCATGAGGCGCACCTGAGCTCCATGGGTATTAGATACTTGCATGAGTGAGTCATGTGTATGTGAAAGATGTTATTGAGGTCTATGCTTATGTATGGAGATAATTGTTATCTTGTTCCTTGAATAAATGTTATTTACATTGATTGGTGAGTTGATGCCTTTTCTGTGAGACTCTTTGTTTTATAATGATGTTGTTTAGAAGGTATCCTTGATCTTATCATCATGTGCGACAGTGATGATACCTAGATCAGCAATCTAGCTGATTGATGATCATGTTTCATGGATCATAGACATAGGGATGTCAAATCAGATATGTGGACACATGTTGGTGAACATGGTGTTGGATAGACCCACTTGAGATACTCTTGGGATTGTTATTGTAATAAGCCATCAATTGGCATTTCAAATGGTGTACCTTCAGAGTCCTTAGACTTGATATCATCATTTGATTCCAAAATGCGTAGTAGCATACTTAGATGCTTCCTAACGCTATTACGTAACTAGATAGCCAAAAGTGTCATTTTCAAGTGTGTTATGAAACATATCGTGGGATGTGAGCAGTCAAGATGGAATTTACCCCTCCTTATAACGGGAGAATGTCTCTGGGCCCCTCGAGGTAGTCAGATTGGAAAAGGGCATGGCCATGCCACAATGACTAAATAGTTACTCATGATTTGAATCTGATACTTGTTCGAGTAAAATGTCGAGCTAACTAACAAGGGTGACACGTATCTCGCCTTGAGCTTGATTGATGTCGTGTGGTAAAAGGACTGGTATATGAGTATATCAAGGTTCAGCGAAAATTTGATTTTGTACGCTTTTGGGGGTCAATATTTGTTGCTAGGCACCGCTATTGATTATTGATCTAGAAAGGGTTTCCAGCGAACAGCCGTTTGTGTATGAACCTATCGGGTCACACACTTAAAGGGATAGATTAAGAAACTTGCTAAGAATTGGTTCTTGTGCAAGTGAGAGATTGAAGGAATTGTGCCCAAGAAAATTCTGACTAGATCAGAAGTTCTGATTTGGAATCAAAAGTTTTGCTTATTTTATGAATTAGAAACCAAGAGCTCAAACCGTAAGTTCCGATATGGTATCAGAAGTTTCGATGATTTATGGCTTGAGAAACCAAGAGCTCAAATATGAAGCTCCGATTTGGAATCGGAAGTTCCAATTATTTCTGATTTAGAGACAAAGAGTTCAAACTGGAAGTTCCGATTTGGAATCGAAAGTTCCCATAGGGGTATCGGAAGTTTCGATAATTTCTGGGTTGCAGACCGAGAGTCTAGATCGGAAGTTCCAATCCATGATTGAAAGTTCTGAGGCGGACGAAATAGATTAGATCTATTGGGCCTTAATATAGATTTGGGCCTAGGGTCCTAGCTCTATATAAAGGGAAAAGGAGGAGGTCATAGAGATTATATTAATTACAGTTTAGATTAGATCTAAACCCTAGCCTCCAAGAACTTCTCCTCTCCCTTCTTGATCTCAATAGTTGAGATTGGGATTTCTCCGGGTTCTCACGAGTGGTGCTAGCACACTGGCATGAGATCAATCTCATCCCTCTACGCGTGGACTCCATAGAGGCATTTCTCGAATAGCAGTGCTTATGGGCTTCTTCACATGGATGTTGCCGGTCTTCGCCGGGAAATGGACGGAGCAAGAAGAGGATAAGCGAGAACATGTTTCCCCAACATCTTCTTCTGTTGTACTAGCGTGTCTCACGTTAGAAGGTAACGATTCATGATCCCTCACGTGCATGGTTCTAGGGTTTGGGGGTGAAAATTTTGAAATTGTCTGCTAGCGTAGCTTCCCCATATCCCAATAGTTTTGGCAAAAGGGTATTCTAGAAGATGTTGTTAAGCTCTACAAAGAATAGTAAAATACCCATTGTCTTTCCTCCAAACAAATTACCTGGCTCATATAGAAAAGATACTACATAAACTGCCAGCATGGATTCTTGATCTAGGTGATATGGTGAGAGATCATTGCCATCTTGACCATGGATAACAGTGAAGTCACTAAGGGTGACCTCAAACTTAACCACCTATAGCCTCTAATGGAAAGTGGTCTCTTTGTTGTTCATGGTGTGGAATATGGAGTAGAACTAACAGATGGCTTCCTCACACTAGTTCTGCTGCATCTCCATGAGGCCATAGAGATTCTTGACTTGGCATATTTAGATCACTTGATTGAACACTAAGTTGTTCTTCTTTATTGAAGTCTAGTTTATCCACTACATCTTCACTACTAGGTGTCGTGTGGGAAGCATGATACTCTTGTAGTAGTCGTGCAAAAACCTAGAGTGGAAACGGTAATCTGAGGCATCTTGGATGTAATCTTTGGGATCTTGATTGTGTTCTCACCCTGCCTCAAGAGTTCGTCTCGTGTAGGTGACCTCGGATCAAGGAGTGACCTCACCAATGTGAGGAGGCTCTTGGACTTTTCTACAGACTAGCTTAGGGAAGTCATCACTACAATTGGATAACCTAGAGGAAGGTTTCTTGTCCTTGTCTAGAGGTGGAGGCCTCATAGTAGGAACTTGGATACTAATGCCAAGGAATCAGATACTTGGCTAGCAACCTTTGTACAGTGGCCTCTTGACATGATTAATGGTTTGATGCCTAGCACCAAAACCCCGTGGAGGAGAATGCCACTTAGGAGAACCCTCGGTGTTGCTATCATCACTGAAGGGATTCCTCGGGTCATTCCTAGCCTTCTTGCATCTTCCATTAGACATGGTGATAACTTCTACAAGGAAGCAAAGGATCAAAAGTTGAATCAAGGATATGAAAGGAATGAAACTTTTAAATGCAACCTAACCCAGAACCTCTAAACTTAACCAGAGCCTCTAGGACCTAGACTATCTTGACAAAATTGAAACCATTTGATCTCAATAATGTGGCTAGGGAACATCTAAACAACAAGACTCGTACTAACTCTAGCTAAAAAGATTCAATATTTAACTAGAGACTAGAGGTAAATGACCAAAGAAGAACATGGAAGATTGAAGGAGAAGATTGGTGCTTCCAAAGGGGTCCTAGGCTCCTCCTCAATGGATCCCATGATTCCCATGGATGGATTTTGAAGAAAAAATAGCAGAATCTAGGGTTGGAGTGAGGGGTTGAAGAGAAGAAGTGGAGGAGGAGAAAGAGGTGTGGGGGTTTAGAACCTATTTATAAAGCCCATCCAGAGACTCCGAGATGATCCAAAGTATTTGGGATTCTAGGTGATCTGGACTATTCAGATAGATTCAGGTAATCCGGGTGCACCGGAATGAATTTAAAAACAGGTCCTAGGCCTGGAGCATTAGGGTGGAGCCGGATGATCCGAGTCCTCGAGAAATCTTAGCTCATAAGGAATTCAAGGGTGACAAGTGCCATGAACTTTTTTGACTTAATAATGATATTTTATCAGAAGCATTTTAGACATGAAAACATAAGCAGAACATGACAAGGTAAGCATATACATCAATATAGCTTAGTTTAAAATTAAAAAGTTCATATGGAGATCAGGGTCGGCTCATTGTTTTGGAGGGCCCTAGTGCCAACTCGACGTCAGTGCCCTTCCGCTCTTAAGGTATTATATGCGTACATATAGTATACCTATTAATCTATGTATATATAATATATGTATATCTATATACGTATTTTTACTTTCATCTTAAAAAAGATACAGTTTCAGATTAATTAACACTAAACAAGAGGACATGCAGCTGGCTCATCGACTGTTTGCCTGATGACCGTTTGCTTGCCAAATTGCCAATCCAAACTCGAGGATGAGGACTGAATATGAGGAGATGGAGGAGCCTGAACTCTGGACTCACGACAGCCGGCAGTAGACTGAGCAGTGTCCTCTACTAAAATCTGAATACCAGGGCCTTGGGCCTCCTCGGCCATGGGCCCTAGGCCCGTGCACCTCTTGCACCGGCCTAGAGCCGACCCTGATGGAGATTTTGCACATTTATTTAAAATTTAGCCCATTTCATATGAGGGAGGCAATTAGTTTACCTTCTCATTTCCAACATGAGCAATTTATATACAAGTGTATCAAGCTATGTTGTGAGAATCAAGGATATTTAGTTACTTTCTTAACTCACAAAATTGATGCTCGTCTAAAGGCTTGGTAAAAATATTAGCAAGTTGTTTATCTGTTCTCACATGGGTTAGGCTAATATCTCCCTTGATCTCATGGTCTCTCCAGAAGTAATGGCGAATATCACAATATGTTTGGTTCTTGAGTGTTTAATGGGGTTATTAGTGAAGGAATTGTACCCAAGAAAATTCTCGAAGGATCGAAAGTTCCAATTTGGAATCGGAAATTCTGATTATTTTCTGAAGTAGAAACCGAAAGCTCAAATTGGAAGTTCTGATAATTTATGGTTTGGGAAACCGAGAGCTCAAATCAAAAGTTCTGATTTGGAATTGGAAGTTCTGATTATTTCTGATTCAGAGACAGAGCATTCAAACCAGAAGTTCTGATTTAGAATTGGCTGATCGGAAGTTCCGATAGGGGTATCAGATGTTCCGATGTGATCTGGTTTGTAGATCGAAAGGCCAAATCAGAAGTTTTGATAGGGGTATCGGAAGTTCCGATCAAGACGTAACAGATTAGATCTGTTAGGGATTTAATTATGGTTAAAGGCCCACACCTTGGCATTATAAATAGGGAGGAGGAGGAGGTCGTGAAGATGAGTTTTTCAGAAGTCCCAAATTCTCCACCCTAGCCTTCACACCTCTCCTCTCCCTTCCTTCTTGATCTCAAGAGTTGAAATTGAGATTTTTCCCCAGTTCTTATGAACGGTGCTAGCACGCCGACATGGGAGCAATCCTTCCCTGTACATGTGGACTCCGTAGAGGCATTGCTCGAATAGCGACGCTCATTGTATTCTTCACGTGGACACCGTCGGTCTTTGCCGATTGGATCTTTGGGGAATGAGCAGAGCAAGACGAGGATAAGCAAGGACACACTTCCCCAACATCTTCTTCCACTGCACTAGTACGTCTCGTGTTAGAAGGTAATGATTCATGATCCCTCACGCGCATGGTTCCATGGTTTGAAATTGCCGGCTGGCGTAGCTTCCCCATGTCCCAACAATTAGCTATTTTATGGTGCTCTCACTGTCACACAATAATGGGATTTTGGTGATATTGTTCCCAAAGTCTTTAAATGTTTGTTTTATCAAAAAGAGTTGAGCACTTCATTTTGTACCAATTAAATTTTGCTTTGATCTTTCTACCCATGTCTACACTTCATTTCTTTTGAAGATGTTGAGCTCTTCTTGCATGGACATCACCAAATCTGCGTCTTTAAGAGCTTATTCTACCTTTATTGATTCCAAAGAGGACACAAAAGAGTAGCATTCACAAAAATTTGCTAAACATGAATGAGTTGTTACTCCCCTTCGAATATCTCTTAATATATTTTCTATGAGATGGTCTCTTTGGATGCCTTGATGAATTCTTTTGTGTTATGCAGGTCATTTAACAACTTCTTCTTGAACGTCTTGTTTCTTGTATAATACCTTTTACTCTTGAGTCTCTTGTGTTTGACTTTATTCAACTTGAAAAGGTATTTGTTCTCTTGGTCTTATGTCTCCAATTAGAATGTTCATGATTGCTTCACATGGAGGTTCTTCTTCACGTACATAATTTGGATCAACTTGGTCTACTTACGACCCATTAGTCTTATCAAATGTCATATCCCTAACGACTTCAATAATACTGGAAGTTTTGTTGAATACACAATGAGCATGTACATTTGACTCATAACCAACTAATAAACCTTCATCAACATTAGAGGTAAATTTAGGGATTCTTGGTCACTTATTCAAGATAAGGCATTTACTTCCAAAAACTCTAAAGTATGAAACATTGAGTTTCCTATTGGTTAGGAGTTCATACGTTGTCTTCTTTAGAATCTTGTGAAGGTAAAAATGGTTGATTGCATGGCACACAATGTTAATTATTTCTTCCCAATATACATCTAAAGTCTTGTACTTATTAAGCATGGTTCTAGATACCTCCACAAATGTTTGATTTTTCTATTCCACCACTCCATTTTGAGGTGCATCGTATGGAGCGAAGAACTCATGCATGATGCCTTCTTCATCAAAAAAGTATTCAATTTGAGTGGTTTTGAACTCACTTACATTATCACATATTATTTTCTTGATCTTGACTTCATACTCATTTTGGTCTCTTCTTTCAAAACTATTAAACACACTTTGTGTCTTGCTCTTATCATATAAAAAGAACACCCAAGTAAAATGAGAATAATCATCAACAATAACAAAATTGTATTTGTTACTACCAATGCTTATGTCGGCCATGGGTATAAAGAGATCCATGTGTAGGAGCTTAAGTGGTCTTCTTGTTATCATAATATTATTTTCCTTAGGAAGAAGCTGCTCAGGTTCAAGATTCTTTTATTTCTCATTAATGGGCAAATCCTCTTGTTTTTCAAGAGTTACATTGCTTCTTGCGTCTCTACTATTTCCATAAGTTCTTTAAACTTAGATAAAACTTGCTTACTCATATTTTTAAACATGTCATTATTAATTTTTATTCATCATCACTAGAATCACTATGTTAATCCTTATCTAAAACATTAGACATAACTGATACCTTTTTTCGCCATGAAACACTTGGGAGACAATCTTGTCATCTCTTGACTCTCCAAAGAGCAAAGGCTTGGGAGGCATGTTGTTGGTGATGGCGATGGTGACTACTCCCATTTTATAAGAGGTGGAGTTCGATTATGACTTGGAGTCAGAGTCAGAATCCCATTCTTCACCAATGTGAGCATGACCACTTTTCTTCCCCTTCTTCTACATGTGCTTCTATTTGCTTTCTTGCTCCTTTTTGGGATAGTCGGCTATGAAGTGACCAAGATCACCATACTCATAGCACCCCTTCTTTGATTTCCTCTTCGCTGACTTGTTATTTATTTTCTTGTATTTATCAAATCTACCCTTCTTCATGAACTTCTTAAATTTCTTAATAAATAATACGAGTTATTCATTATCACTTTTATCATCACTTGAATCTTCTTTCTTCTTTACCTTAAGAGTCATGTACTTTACATTTTTATTTTGAAGCTTGGCAAGGTCTCCGACTTCCTTAGCTTCTTCTTCTATTAGCTCATGTGCTATAATTCTTCGTAGCACACCACTTAGAGTCATTTTCTTGAATTCTTTGTGCTCCGGATAAATGTCGCCAATGTAGGGTTCCTTGGCTCTATTGATCGGAGCAACCTCTTCAACACCACATGATTGATAATATCTTCACTTATAAGTCCTTTTATTTTATTCACCAACACCATGAGGCGGTCATACCTTTTTTGAGGAGTTTCATCATCTTCCATGACAAATCTTCTAAGCTTCCCTTCAAGAAGCTCAACATTTAACTTTCTTATTGATGGTGTACCTTCAAGGATAACTTGCAAAGTATCTCGTATTCCTTTAGCTTCTTCAAGTCCATCAACCTTGTTGAATTCTTGAGGGCTCAATGTGGCAAGTACGACACTATCTGCTTGGGTGTTGGAATGAATGGCTTGTTCTTCATTAGTAGTCAGTGGTCTTCCATCCAAGTTTGCATCATCCATTTCTATACATGTGCACACAATCTTCCAAATATTTAGATGCATAGAAATTAGATGCAATTTCATTTTATGTCTCCATGCCATATAATGTATATCGTCAAAGTAAATGAATACCATCAAAGTAAGGTGCATGACCATTTGGCATAAAGAGATATGTTGGACCGAAAACGGCGACCAGAGGGGGGTGAATGGGAGCTTTTAAAATTTCAGGCTAAAAATAGCCTTCTGTTTTAGTTCTGTCTTCTACGGAACAGGCTTATAACACACCCTTCGAAGCTCTGGTTCGGAGGTATTTCACAGCTCTGAAATCAGGCTTCGCAAAGAGCAAAAGTTTGAAGTCAAGAAGACTTTGCTCCACCCACAACCCCGAAAAATTCAGTTCTGCTAAGACAGTACAGGCTCCGCACATAGGGTGCCTTCGAGCAGGCTTCGCACTTCACCCTTTGCAAGAGCGGACTTCCCTCTGAGGACTTCGATCAGCTCGGCTAAGTTAGTGCAGGCTCAGCACACTGGGTGCCTTCGAGCAGGCTTCGCACTTCACCCTTCGCAAGAGCAGACTTCCCGCTGCAGACTTCGACCAAATACTCAGCAATAACAACTGGTGCTAGGCTTCGTACTTTGAAGGTCTAAACGCACACTGAACACACTTCATCGAGGACTTCGACAAGGGAAGAAAACGGGCTTCAATTCAGCACAGAGATAGTGCTTCGCTAGTAATCAGAGAGGTCTAGCCTCCAGTTTACACGGAGCGAACAGACACTGAAAAACACACTTCACCCAGACAGACTTCTCACACACCTCTCCAGAAAAACTCACAATAAGATGGTGCACAGAGAAATCAAAGCATGCAGTGCAACATAGAATACAAGTTCAAGCACAAATGAGAACAGAATCAAAGTTTCATTACTTGAACAGGGAACACAAAATGAACTCACGGGATGAACACAAGAGTATGTGGCGGCTAGCACAGGAGCTCAAAAATGACTGCTCAAAGTGTTGATGTGACCTAGCTAGCCTCCACTATTTATAGGCACTATTTAGCCCTGTGAATAGACTACTTTACCCCTAGGGTTTATACCAGTTTTGTCTCATCAGAACAGGGGGGGTACAGCTGGTAGTCTATTTTATTTGGAGGCTTCTTTTGTCAGCTTCGCACAGGGGACAATACCAGCTTTTGCAGAGCAGACGCTATCAGCCTTTGCAGTTTTGGAGCCTTCTAAAGCCCCCTTCGCACACGAGGGGTGCGGTAGCTTCGGTGAGAAGCCTTGAGCCTGACGGCCTTCACTTCACCGAAGTCAGCCTTCGATACAGTGACAGTTTTTTGCCGAAGCCGTCAAAGCCCTTGGGCCTTCGCACCAACACCTTCGAAGTGGACCACCACGGCTTCGCGGCTACTCCCAGCTCGAACTCCGTCAGCCCATGTACCGAAGCCATGCATAGCCGAAGTACCTCAAGTCAGCCTCACTCCGAAGCCAGCCTCACTCCGGAGTCAGCTTCACTCCGAAGCCAGCTTCACTCCGAAGTCAGCTTCACTTCGAAGCCCCACCTTCGAAGTACCACCCTTCGAAGTCCCTCCTTCGTCCAAGGCCTCCGCATGAAGTATTCCATGAGCACTTCGTCGCAGTGTCTCTCCCCAAGCACACTCATCGATGATCCTCACCCGGACCATGCCTTCGATGCACCTCGACTTCTGAGACCTTCATCGGGTATACCTTCAAGTGCCTCCCTCCGGAGCACACTTCGAACGCCTTGCCTCATTGCTGAGGACTTGGTCCACCATACTCCGAAGTCACTCCTTTCGGAGTACCCTTCGAAGTGCCTCGCCTCCGAGGACTTCGTCTCGGAGTACCTTCACCCGGAGCCACACTCCACACTTATTGCCTTCTCCTAGCGCACCTCGACCCCTTCGCAGCCTTCGTGACGGAGCTCCCTGCTCCCCTGGTATCAAGCCTCCCGCTTGACCCAGGTTCACTTGCTACGAACCGTCTGTAGCCTCCGAAGTCACCTGCGCACCACAGACAAATAGACAAGTGTATCCAGTACCCCAGAGACCTCTCCGGGTAAACAACCTTTGGCACACACTCCGGTGTACCGCCCAAAGTACCGATACCTTCGGTACAACCCAATACTCGTGTACTGTCGAACCCCTCTGACAGGCACACTCCGCTGCAACAGCTGTAACAACCAGACCTACCGAACCCTTCGGTGAAACAACCTCCGAACCCCTTCGGAGGGACCCCTTCGAATTAGAGGATAAAATCTGTCAATCACTCATCACAGACTCCGAAACCAACCCTTGGTTTCTCAATCTCCCCCTTGATGAGTGAATTGACAACCAAATTCAAGTTCAAGAAAATTTGAAAAATTTCAGCACACAAGTGACCATAAAAACTCAGAAACGAGCCAAATCATGTCACTTGATAAAAGAATTTTCAAAGAATTTTCCTCCCCCTTTTTCAATAGAGCAAAAGCCCCTTCGGCAAATCTTTCCTTTGCAACATAAAAACTCTCCCTGAGTTGTTTTACCCCCTTGCTGCAGAGAACTCAAAAATTTCTCCCCCTTTGGCAATGCGAGCATCAAGGAGCATGTAAAAGATGCATAGCTTCTAAATGGGCAGAATTACAAAGACACATAAAGCAAAAATATGCCAACTTTAATACCAATTGTCATGTGCTCAGCTCAATTTAACATTCTCTAAAAACATGATGACAACATGTGATTTTATCATTTTGAAATAAAAGCATCACCACTCAATCAAGGTAACTACACAAGTAGAAGCAGGGACTGCGCAAAACTAGTCAATTTCTACTCTAGACAGACAAGTCCAGTTCAAATGGAGCATTGAAAGCAAACTTGATGATCAATGAATTTTGTTGTGCTTTTCATAATGCCAGGGGTTATTTGTTTGTCTACCTTATACTTTCCAATCAAGCCAAGCCTAGGCATGAAAGCCATCAGAAGCTTAAAGCGGTGATTTTGGCATACACTACACTATCCCAGTTCAGACCAATGTGCAATGGTAAGTAGTCTAGAATAGGGTACTGCGACAAACAAACCCACCTGGATCTTTTTGCTTTGAAGCATGCAAATCATGGATTTTTGGAATTTGAATTAAGTGAACAAATTGTTTAGCACTTTATGAATATCCATGAGTAAGTAACACAATTTTTCAAGTTGCAATGTTTAGCATCCAGAGAAAAGGAGTCTTGCTATCAAGCAGATAAAAAATAGCTAAAGCAAGCATGCTAGATTCAAGACTAAGGAGTGAGCATGATTTGATTTTGGAAAGAAGAATCATGCACATAATCTTTCAGACATATTAAATAGAGCTGAGCTGACATGATTTCATGAATTAAAATCAGGCATATAAGTGCAAAAGATGTAAATGCAATTTCACACACAGTGAGCCTATGCAAGACAATAAAAATCTACCACCCCTCACAAGATGTCGTAAGGGTGACAAACACCAAGTTCCCCACGCAAGTAGGCAAAACGAGAAGCATCGAGGGGTTTTGTGAAAATATCGGCTAGCTGGTATTGGGTATCAAGATATTGAAGTTCAATATCACCATTCTCATTATGATCTCTGAGAAATGATATCGCACATCAATGTGTTTGGTTCTGGAGTGTTGAACCGGATTGTTTGCAATACAAATAGCACTAGTGTTATCACAGAAAAGTGGAACACTTTTATAATCTAACCCGAAATCCCGCGAAGTGGAAACCATCCACAAAATCTGAGAGCAACAGCTAGCTGCAGCAACATATTCGACCTCAGCCATCGATTGTGCAACACTAGACTGTTTGCGGGAAGACCAGCAAACCAGAGAAGTACCCAGAAAATGACAAGTACCAGAGGTACTTTTCCTATCAATCCTACACCCAGCAATGTCCGCATCGGAATAACCTCGAAGACACAAAGAGGAAGACACAGAATACCAAATGCCAAATTCGAGGGTATGTTTGAGATACCTGAGAATGCGCTTTACCGCTTGGCGGTGCGAAGCTCGTGGTGAAGCCTGAAAATGAGCGCACAGACACAATGCGAAGTGTATGTCCGGCCTCGTAGCAGTCAAGTAGAGGAGGGAGCCGATCATGCTTCGGAACTCCTTCTGATCTACGGCTTCTCCATCCTCGTCAGGATCCAATGCTATAGACGTAGCCATTGGAGTGGCAAGGGGCTTCGCATCAGCCATGTTGAACTTCTTGAGCAGGTCCTTGGTGTACTTCGTCTGGTGGACGAATGTACCTTGTTTGCTTTGCTTGATTTGCAAACCAAGGAAAAAAGTGAGTTCGCCCATCATGGACATCTCGAAATCCCTACTCATGGCATCTACAAACTCGGCAACCAAAGCATGAGAAGAGCCACCAAAGATGATATCATCCACATAAATCTGAACTAGGAGGAAATCTTTGCCATGCTTAAGAGTGAACAGGGTTTTATCAACAGATCCCATCAAATACCCCCGCTCAAGCAGAAAAGACAGTCTATCATACCATGCCCGAGGGGCCTGCTTGAGTCCATAAAGAGCCTTATGAAGTTTAAGGACTTTATGTGGGTATTTGGGGTTTTCAAAGCCAGGGGTTGTTTTACATAAACATCTTCGCCTATGAAGCCATTAAGAAATGCACTTTTGACATCCATTTGATTGAGTTTGAATCCCCGGGATGTCGCAAAGGCAAGCAAAATCCTAATGGCCTCTAGACGTGCAACAGGTGCAAAAGTCTCAATAAAATCAATCCCTTCTAATTGAGAATAACCCTAAGATACAAGTCTAGCCTTGTTTCTAACTACAGTCCCATCCTCCCCTTGTTTGTTTTTGAAAATCCATTTTGTTCCAATGAAATGAACATTTGGTGGAGGATCAACTAAAGTCTAGACTTGGTTTCTCTCAAAATTTTCAAGTTCTTCATGCATGGCATTGATCCAACTAGAATCAGAAAGTGCATGACTAACATCTAAGGGCTCAAAAGAAGCAACAAAAGCTGAATCAATGAAATGAGCATGGGAACGTGTTACCCTTTGATCAAGCTCACCAATGATCTGCTCCGGAGGATGCATCCTTTGAACAAGATGTGGAGCCTCGCGGCGGGATGCAGTCTCCCCCTCAACTTGTGCGTTGGAGTGGTCCAAGATGACCGATGTCGAGGTAGTTGCTTCGAGACCTTGTGCCGAAGTGGTCGAAGCGGGGTCGGCTTGGGGGGTTGATGTCGAGGGTAGTAGGGGTTCATCCTCGAAATCTCCGGGATCTTCTTCTTCGAAGATGGTCTGTTCCATGTCGTGTTCATTTGCCTGTTCAAGAGCAGAACTAACAGAGGGGGTCGATTCATCAAAAGTCACATCACATGACTCGATGACAATGTTAGTCTCCAAATTATAAACACGATAAGAATGACCATGTGTAGTGTAACCCAAAAAGATCCCGTCAGAAGAACGCGACTCAAATTTATCCAAATTACCATGTTTTAGGATAAAGCAACGACAGCCAAAAACTCGAAGATGAGTAACCTTGGGATGTCTCCCAAAACATAGCTCATAAGATGTCAAGTTCAAAATTTAGCGCAAGAAGATTCAGTTTGAGATGTAACAAGCAGTGTTCATGGCCTCAGCCCAGAATTTTCTAGGAGTCTTGTGCTCATCGAGCATCGTCCTAGCCATCTCAACCAAAGTGCGGTTTTTTCTCTCAACAACACCATTCTGTTGAGGAACCCGCGGAGCAGAGAATTGATGTTCTATGCCATGCTCCATGTGAAAGTCAACAAAGAGAATGTTTTTGAACTCAGTGCCATTATCACTTCGAATGAATTTCAATGCACCAGGGAGTTCAGTAAAAAGTCTCAAAGTCAAGCTCCGAAAGTGTGAAAACACTTCATCCTTGCTGGCAAGAAAGAAGACCCAAGAGTAGCGAGAGAAATCATCGACAATAACTAGCACATACCACTTGCCGCCTAAAGAACTAACCCGAGAAGGACCTACAGTGTCCATGTGAAGAAGTTCTCCAGGTTGTTCAGTCATCACAGTGGTGACTGGCGAGTGCGAAGCGGCAATCATTTTTCCATGTCGACAAGGAGCGCAAACTAAATTCTTCTCAAACTTGAGTTTGGGCAATCCTCGGATTAGACCTAGGGCACTCAGACGAGTGAGCAACTCAAAGCTCATATGCCCTAGTCTCCTATGCCACTTCCAAAGCTCAGAAGTAGAATGTGCAACAAGACAATGAGAAGAACCATATGATTCAGAAAAATCAGCTCCAAAAACTCTCCAACCTCTAAAGATCTTGCAGACAACAACGCCATCAGAATTGAGTACTTGCGAAGTATCGCGATGGAATCGCACTTCGAAGCCCTCATCAAGCAACTGAGATACAGAAAGCAAATTATATCCCAAGTTTTCAACCAAAGCAACATCTTGAGAGTGAAATTCGAGTTAATTCTTACCAGACCTTTACCTTTCACTCTACTCCTTTGATTGTTGCTGAAGGTGATATGTTCCCTTTGCTTGGTTGTGGTGAGGCTGGAGAACCATGCTGTATCTCCGGTCATATAGCGCGAACAACTGGAGTCCGTGATCAACGTGCCCTCCAAGCCTCGATCTGCCGCCTACATGTGATAAGAAAATCTCGATCGCTTAGTGCTAGGGTGAGTGAAGATACGACGAGGCATCCAGCACTGAGTGATACGAGTAGTAGGCACAGTAAAAGTAGACTGTCTACGCACAGGATAATCAGAATGATGCAAAGTGCGAGGTCTACCTACATGTTGTGACCCAAATGCATGACGAGGTCTCCTACTTTGACGAGGTACAAAGCTACT
>JAAALK010000288.1:23894131-24008550 GCA_019279435.1 Zizania palustris
GACCTACAGCAAGGAAGCAGGTCCGTAACTGAGTATCTACATGAGTTTAACCGGTTGGCCCGGTATGCGCCTGAGGAGGTTCGTACTGATACGGCCAGGCAATCTAAGTTCCTCCAGGGGCTGAAGAATGAGCTCTCCCTTCAGTTGGTCTCTGGAGATTACGCCAACTTTCAGAAGTTGGTGAATAAGGCTATCATTCAGGAGACCGAGTGTAGCGCCCCAATTTAACAAATCGAGACATTATTGATTTTCCATAGAAAAACAATAATACAAGAGGTTCATCATGCGACAACGTACATACGATAATATCCATGGTACGCAGACCATATTTATTACAACATTGTTTTAGTAAAAACAGTAATAAGATAATTTAACAGCGGCATGACGAACGTCTTCTTCAGGATCTTTCTTCCCGACTGGGTCGCTACTCCAGACCGTCTTCAAGGTAAGCATCCTCTGTGGGGTCCAACGGGTATGAGTACAAAAAGTACTCAACAAGCCACCGCAAATGCAAATAATAATGCAGGATAATAAACAAGGAAGGATAAAGGCTAACAATGCGGAATAAAGCAGTTGCAGTTATGGCATTTAGTGTAATCATATTTTAATCATGCGGAAAGTAAACATGAACATCATCAACATCAACTAACTCGAGGAGTACGTTTTACCTCCTCGCACAACAGTCCTTACATTTCAATCCATCATGCACATACATATTCAAAGTAAACTAACTGGGGGATGTCACGCAACCCGCCCTTGACCGTGGGCTCGGCTTTTCGAAAAGATTTAAGACTCTGATCAGAGATGTACTACTGTACCCACAAGGCACGCACTCATCTCAACGAGATGACCCATTTCACGGGAACTCGTGCCAAAACCTCAATACGAGATGTTCCAAGCGATAACCACCCGCTCTAGGTTTCGCCGGCGCGCCGAGCCGCATCCCGGCTAACGTCGCACCCCCTTTTGCGCCACATTGGTACAAGTCACCCGCAGGTGCAACTTGACCCATCTCCAAATGGTGGCCTCGGTTTGGAACAACCCATACCTTAGTTAGGACTTACCCACTAGACTTGTGGTTAGTACGTAAGTGTATTGCAACGGATCCCTCAGACCGGTCCTTATAGTGCCCCGGGTGCGACTGACCAATGCCCTAGCTTGCACCCGGAACCCACCATGCATACACTCACAACCATGACTCATCACCAACAGAATTTCCAAGGATAAGAAGTAACGGGGATCATATAATAGAACCATTTTGCTACGACTCATTTTTATCCTATAGCGGTCGTGTCAATACTTTGGACACTAACTTATATCATTGATCATATGGTGACAAGGAGGTTAGGCGAGATAGCATGGCTTGGGTTGCACATCAAGGTCGGGGGATCCTAAATAAATATAATGTAAGGGTTCATTTGACTAATGCATATACATAACTTATGTGTTTTAGCGATAGTCAATTCAGACATGGGTTCAATATGCTCAAAAGAATTGTTTGGTGTCTTGCCTTGTTCAGCAAAGGGAGAGGGAGGGACTTCGGGGAAGTACTCCGGCTCCTCGGCGACGTCGTAGTCTTTTTAATATAAAGTAAAATAAAAAGAACACAACATCCAATCAAACAGTATGACATTACATTATAAACACATAAGTTAAAGTTGGTTTGATTATAAATAAAAATAAATTCAATGGTTAAAGTTCTGAAATTTATTTCTCCATTAATTTAAAATGAATCTAAATGAATTATTGTTTTTCAAGAAAGGGTTTTTAAGTGTGTATAATACTACATTAAGTTTTCTAATCAATTTAATATAAATGATTCAGAGAAAACTCAGTGGTTCTAGTGTTTAAACAGAAAGGAACAATTATATAAATTTTCTGGAGTTTAAATATTTAAATTTGCATTTTAATCCTAAGGGCATTTGAATACTTATTTAAATAAACATGAAAATGTCAAAGTAAACCTACTGTTTTTATTGCATAAACATGTAGAGAATAATTTTATGAATTTTCTGAAGTTAGAATGGTAATTTTTAGAGTTCAAATGCATTTGATATGAATTTTACAAGTTTAAAAGCATTTCTGGAATTTATTTTCAAATTTTAAACCTCTCGGGTCCACGGTGAGCCAGGCCCACGGTGAACCCGCGCACTGTGTGCGTGCGCCGAGTCGATCTGGACCGTCGGATCCAGATCCGACGCGCGAGGGCGAGGCGGGATGCGTAAGTGGCTACGGACGGCCAGGATTAAAACGTTCGAAGGGGTACCACGTGGACGCACGAGATTGAACGCGGGGTTTTAAAACAAACGGACGCACGAGATCGCACCATACCGCTTCACTTAGATCCGACGGCCAGGATTAAATCGAACAGATGATTTAATCCAAGCGTTGGATCTGGATCGCACGGCCAGGATTGAATCCGGCACAGTGCGTGTCGGGGGGGGGGTAAAGTACCCCTTCTTCCCCGACTCCGGTGGTACGACGGCGAGCGATTCCGGCGAGGTCGAGGGCTATCTAGTCTAGCTAGGGCTAAAAACGGAAAGGGGGTACCGAGGGGAACAAAAGGGTACCGTTGCGGTGGTCCGGGGTCGACGGGGTGAGGCCGGCGACGAGCGGTGGCGGCGAAGGTTCTCGGTTCCGAGGCGGGGACGGCGATCCGGCGAGGTTCGTCGTCGACGAAAGTGGTGGCCGAGGTCGGCGAGGTCCTGGCGGTCACGATGGTGGCGGAGGCACGGACGGGGACGGTCCGGGGCGACGGCGAGCGGTGGCCGGAGGCGAACCAGAGGGAATGCGCTAAAGCTTGGAGTGAGGGCGTTCTGTGCGTTCTCGCGACGTGTAGGCGTGGGGGTGAAATGCGGGTGGCCTGGGGGTTTAAATAGGATCACTGGCGGGGGTAGAGGGGGCGTAATCGACGGTGGCCGGGGATAAATGCGCCTTGACGCCGGTGAGCTCGGGTTGACGCGGTTCAACGCATCTGGACATGAATCGGGCGGGATTAATAGGGGGAAACGGCCGGCGCGGTGAGGGGACTTCAATGCACGCGTCGGATTAAAGGGAGGGGGCCGGCGAGGGCGGATCCTAGGCGGAGTTAGGGCTTCGGCCGGCGAGGGGGGGGATCCGGGGCGGATCTCGCGGGGACGAAGGTCCTGACAAGCGGGCGCCACTCGTCAGCGGGCGCGAGCGGGCGAGGGTGGCGACTGACGGGTGGGGCCGAGGTGTCGGGTTCGCGCGCGAGGGGAAGGACTCGGCGCCGACAGGTGGGACCGAGTTGTCAGCTAGAGGCGAGCGCGGTAACGGGCTGGGCCGGCCGGGAGAGAGAGAAGGGAGGGAGAGGAGCCCATTACTGTTCTAATACTTTTCTGAATAAAAATAATTCCAGAAAATAGATTAAAATATTAGGGCTACTTCCAAGGCTGGTAAAATTTATAAAAATTCTCAAAATTATATTTGGTCTTAGGATCATATACAAAAAGTTTCACCTCCTGATTTGGTCATCTACTCTATGTTGTAGTTCAAAAGGGTATAAAAGGAAATTAAAAGTATTTTTCTGAAATAATAATTCCCATAAATTGAATTTAATAATATTTTTATTGTTTTGAAAAATTGGGGTGTTACAAACCTATCCCCCTTACAAGAATCTCGTCCTCGAGATTGGAACGCTACTCGAATAGCTCGGGGTATTGGGCTTTCAGCTCGTCTTCTTTTTCCCAGGTGGCTTCTTCGGCGGGATGGTTGTTCCATTGGACTTTGCAAAAGCGGACGACGCGACTTCTGGTTACTCTCTCCTTGGTTTCCAAGATCTTGATGGGTCTTTCTATGTAGGTCAAGTCTTCTTGGACATTGAGCTGCTGAAGGTCGGCTTGCTCGGTGGGTACACGGAGGCACTTTTTCAGCTGAGAGACATGGAACACATCATGAACTCCTGCCAGGGATGGAGGCAGTTCAAGTTGATATGCCACTTCTCCTTGTCGACGGAGGATCTGGAAAGGTCCGACGTAGCGGGGTGTTAGTTTGCCTTTCATGTTGAACCTTTGAGTGCCACGGAGGGGAGTGACCCGGAGGTAGACATAATCGCCCTCCTCAAAGGCTAGATCTCTTCGACGGTTGTCGGCATGGCTCTTTTGTCTGGATTGGGCTGCCTTCAGTCGGTCTCTTATGATCTTAACCTTCTCTTCAGCTTCTCTCAATAAGTCAGTCCCAAACAGTTGTGATTCTCCAGTCTGATCCCAGAGCAACGGCGTTCTGCACTTACGCCCATAGAGTGCTTCGAACGGGGACATTTGTAGGCTGGCTTGATAGCTGTTGTTGTAGGAGAACTCTGCATAAGGTAAGTTCTTGTCCCACATTCCGCCAAAGTCTAGAGCACAAGCTCTAAGCATATCCTCCAGTATCTGGTTGACCCTTTCGGTTTGACCGTCGGTCTGTGGATGATAGGCGGTGCTAAAGTTCAGCCGGGTGCCAAGTTCCTCTTGAAGGTTCTTCCAAAACTTGGAGGTAAACTGACTCCCGCGGTCAGATACAATCTTCTTGGGAACTCCGTGGAGGCACACGATCCGGGTCATATACAACTCAGCCAACTTGGCGACGGTGTAAGTTGTCTTGACCGGGACGAAGTGAGCTACCTTGGTGAGTCGATCAACGATCACCCAGATAGAATCATGACCAGCTTGGGTCCTGGGTAGTCCCGTGATGAAGTCCATTCCTATCTCTTCCCACTTCCATTCAGGGACTTTGAGGGGTTGAAGAAGTCCGGCAGGTCTCTGATGCTCTGCCTTGACTCGCCGGCATGTGTCGCACTTGGCCACATACTCAGCTATTTCTCTCTTCATGCTGACCCACCAATATTTCTCCTTCAGGTCTTGGTACATCTTTGTACTCCCGGGATGGATGGAGTATAGAGTATCGTGGGCTTCTTGAAGGATGAGAGTCTTCAACTCAGGTAGGTCGGGTACGCATACTCGGTTTCCGAACCAAATGGTACCATGTTCATCCTCGGAGAATCCGGGGGCTTTACCCTTCCTCATGTTTTGCTGGATCTCCAGGATGTCCGGGTCTTCCTTCTGCTTCTCTCGGATCTGGTCTATTAAGACAGGCCGAGACTCCAAGGCAGCGAGGTACTCTCGAGTGGTGATCCCAAGATTTAGCCTTTCCATCTCCTTATAAAGTAAAGGAGCTTGGTCTTGAATCATGATGGCATTGCAGTACCCTTTTCGACTAAGGGCGTCTGCCACCACATTCGCTTTGCTCGGATGATAATGGATGCCCAAGTCGTAATCCTTGATCAGTTCCAACCATCTCCTTTGCCTGAGGTTCAGATCTGGTTGGGTGAATATATACTTGAGGCTCTTGTGGTCGGTGAAGACCTCACACCGATTTCCCACGAGGTAATGTCTCCATATTTTCAAGGCATGAACCACGGCTGCTAGTTCCAGGTCGTGGGTTGGGTAGTTCAGCTCATGCGGTCTCAATTGCCGGGAGGCGTAGGATATCACCTTCCCTTCTTGCATTAAGACGCATCCCAATCCTTGACGAGAGGCATCACAGTAGACGTGGAAGTCTTTCCGGATGTCTGGCAGAGTTAGAATGGGAGCTGACACAAGCTTCTTCTTGAGAGTCTGGAAGCTCTCTTCGCAGTCGGGGGTCCAATCAAACTTCACCTCTTTCTGCAGAAGTCTGGTCATAGGCTTGGCGGTCTTGGAAAAATTCTCGATGAACCGGCGGTAGTATCTGGCCAATCCGAGGAAACTCCGGATCTCGGTCACGGTCGTTGGCTGTAGCCAATTGGTTACCGCTTCAACGGTGGTTGGGTCCACTGCTATTCCTCCGGCAGATATAACATGGCCGAGGAACTTCACCTCAGACGACCAAAATTCGCACTTGCTGTATTTGGCGTACAGTTGCTGCTCCCTTAGCTTTCCGAGGGTCAGACGGAGGTGAGTCTCGTGTTCTTCCTTGGTCTTGGAGTAAACGAGGATATCGTCGATGAATACCACGATGAACTTGTCCAAGAACTCCATGAATACGTTGTTCATCATGTTCATGAAAAAGGCCGGGGCATTCGTGAGTCCGAACGACATCACAGTGTACTCGTAGAGTCCATAGCGGGAGGTGAAGGCAGTCTTGGGTATATCTTCCTCCCTGATCCTTAACTGGTGATAACCTGACCTGAGGTCAATCTTGGAAAACACCGAGGATCCTTTCAGTTGATCGAACAGGTCGTCGATCCGAGGCAATGGGTATTTGTTTTTGATGGTTACGTCGTTCAAGGCTCTATAGTCCACGCACATCCTCTTGGTCTTGTCCTTCTTCATGGCAAATATGACCGGTGCACCCCAAGGTGAGGTACTCGGTCGGATGTAACCTTTCTGCTCTAGGTCTTCGATGTTGCTCTTGACTTCGGCTAGTTCATTGGCGGCCATTCGGTACGGGCGCTTGGAGATTGGAGTGGTCCCCGGGACAAGCTCGATTCTGAATTCGATGTCCCGCTTGGGAGGCATTCCGGGCAGATCTTCGGGGAAAACATCTGCAAACTCCTTGACTATTGGCACCTCTTCAAGAGCTATTGAGCGAAGGGATGTTCCGAGTGGTTTGCAACTGGTCATCCGGAAGGTGACGGTTACGCCTTCAGGACTGGTCACCGTGACGGACTTGTTGGCACAGTCGATCACTCCCTTGTGCTTCATCAACCAATCCATACCTAGTATAAGGTCGAGTCCGGTGCATTGGATGAGGACAGGCTCGGCCCGAAACAGCACTCCTTGGATGTCAAGTTGAACCTTAGGGCTGTAGAAGCGAGCTGAGGTCCTATTGCCGGGGGTGGCAATCACCATGGGAATGGGTAGAGGGAGCACGTCCAGATTGTTTGTTTTTGCAAAATCTTCCGAGACGAAAGAGTGGGTTGCTCCAGAGTCAAATAATATGACGGCCGGTACGGAATTCATAGTAAACGTACCGAGTACGACTTCGGGAGCCTCCTGAGCTTCCTCCGCGCTGATGTGGTTGACGCGGGCGCGAACCGCCTAGTGAGGTGCTGCGCCTTGGTTCTGCTTGGGGTGAGGACACTGGTGCGAATAGTGCCCTTCCTTGCGGCAGTTGAAGCAGATGACCGGCCTTCCATGGCGATCCCTCAAGATCGGGGCCTTGGCGGCCGGTGCCGGCTGAGCGGCCGGAGCTGGTGGAGCGGGGCGAGGATGCCCGGCGTTGGATCCACCGGCTGCGTGAGGTGGCCTGTAGGCGGGCCGAGGATGGTAGGTGGGCGCTGGTGGCGGAGGGACGAAGCGGGGCCTCTGAGTGTTCGCCTGCTGATGCTTGAAGGCGATCATCTTCCTCTTCTTGAGGTCCAGCTTGTTCTGCTCAGTCTCTTGGATGAGCGCTTTGTTGACCAGCCGCTGGAAGTCGGCGAAGTCGGCGGCGACGAGCTGGATGGACAGCTCATCCTTAAGTCCCCTGAGGAACTTGGCTTGGCGAAGGGCGTCGGTGCGCACTTCCTCCGGTGCGTAGTGTGCGAGGCGGTTGAACTCATGGAGGTACTCCATGACAGTTCGGTTGCCTTGTTGCAGGTCGCGGAACTCCTGCTGCTTCACCGCGATGACACCGGCGGGGACGTGGGCGGCACGAAAGGCGATCGTGAACTCCGCCCAAGTCACCATGTGGCCCTCTGGCTGGGACGCGCGGTAGTTGTCCCACCATTCAGCGGCGGGACCCTGGAGCTGGTGTGTGGCGAAGGCCACCCGCTCTCGGTCGGTGCAGGGGAGGAGGTCGAGCTTCTTCTCAATGGTGCGAAGCCAATCTCCGGCCTCCATCGGGTTGGTTGTGCTCGAGAAGATGGGCGGGCGCACGCGTAAAAACTCGGAGAGTTGCGGAGCGGCCGCGGGTGCTGGAGCGCGAGGGGCGGGCTCCCCGTTCTGCAGACGGTCCAACTGAGCCTGTTGATGCTGCATTTGGGTGAGGAGGGCGGTGATCAGATGGTTCTGATTCGCCATCATTTCCGCCAAGGTGGGGTGATTGGCGGAAGGCGACCCGGATTGACGCGGGCCTGTTGCACCCCAGTTGGGCACAACACCCTCAGGCGCATCTCGGCTCCCTCCTGCTCCGTTGTTGGAGCCGGTGTTCTGGTGGTCGGCCATCTTCTGAATATCCAAAATGATAAAGCAAAAGATGACGAAACAAAAATTAACCAAAAAATAACATATAGCATTCGAGCATATAAATATATCAAGTGGTGTAAATTGTTCATTACAATCAAGTTCTTATTCCATCTACAACCCAACTCGTTGCAGACGGCACCACATACAAATTTAAAAATCTTTATTAAAATTCGCGTTTCCTAACGCCTACTCGCCACCGGAAGCGGTCTCCGTGCTCTCGGAACCACGAGTGCGCGGCTCCAGAGGGATGGTGGGCTCGAGAAAGTTCTCGATGATGGAGTCGGAGACGAGGCCGGGGCGTGGTGTAGGGGCGCTGGTAGAAGGCCTGGCGGGGGAGGGTCGTGGCGGGATCCTCTTGGGGCGAGGGAGGGGCTCACGGATGGGCTTCTTCTTCCTAGGAAGAAGAGGAACCATCTCAGCGATGTCCTTCTGCAGCTGCATGATCTTGCGCTGCAGCTCGCCGTTCTGCTGGATCAGGTTCTTCGTTTCTTCACGAAGAAATGCAACCGCCTCATGGTGCTCGTCGGCGTCGAGCACCGCCTCGGTGTGGAGATCATCCATGGCCTGCAGAAGACGCGACTGTCGGGCCATGACCGGATCACGCACGGAGTGAACTCCGAGGTAGATGCTACGGTGGGCTCCGGGAGTACGCTTCGGCACAAGCCGGAAGGATGAGTTCTGAAGACGATCGTCGTAGATCATCCTCAGCTCCATGAGGGCCTGGAGGGCGACTCGTTGGCACGCGACGTCGAAAGTCGGGCCCCCAAGTGCGGTGGTGTAGGGCGGCAGGTGTTCTCTGGAGCCATGGACGGTGAGGGAGACGTCACAAGGTCCGGCGAACTCGTCGGGGTAGACTCCTTGAAATTCGGGTTCGAAGAGGAACCCGAGGAAGGTGAGCATCATGCGGAGCTCCCGGACGAAGCCCTCATAGTGGCGGTAGTAGCTGTGGACTTGGTAGACTGGCATCTACAAAACAGCAAGTTGAATAAAAGTGAGGAGAGGAACAAAGTTTATGAAGTAGATTTTCGAGAAATAATTTCCTATGGCTAATGGCTAGGCGGGTCTGTTTGGCTTCCTACAGTCAAGTCGGCTCTGATACCATCTTGTAGCGCCCCGATTTAAACAAATCGAGACATTATTGATTTTCCATAGAAAAACAATAATACAAGAGGTTCATCATGCGACAACGTACATACGATAATATCCATGGTACGCAGACCATATTTATTACAACATTGTTTTAGTAAAAACAGTAATAAGATAATTTAAACAGCGGCATGACGAACGTCTTCTTCAGGATCTTTCTTCCCGACTGGGTCGCTACTCCAGACCGTCTTCAAGGTAAGCATCCTCTGTGGGGTCCAACGGGTATGAGTACAAAAAGTACTCAACAAGCCACCGCAAATGCAAATAATAATGCAGGATAATAAACAAGGAAGGATAAAGGCTAACAATGCGGAATAAAGCAGTTGCAGTTATGGCATTTAGTGTAATCATATTTTAATCATGCGGAAAGTAAACATGAACATCATCAACATCAACTAACTCGAGGAGTACGTTTTACCTCCTCGCACAACAGTCCTTACATGTCAATCCATCATGCACATACATATTCAAAGTAAACTAACTGGGGGATGTCACGCAACCCGCCCTTGACCGTGGGCTCGGCTTTTCGAAAAGATTTAAGACTCTGATCAGAGATGTACTACTGTACCCACAAGGCACGCACTCATCTCAACGAGATGACCCATTTCACGGGAACTCGTGCCAAAACCTCAATACGAGATGTTCCAAGCGATAACCACCCGCTCTAGGTTTCGCCGGCGCGCCGGGCCGCATCCCGGCTAACGTCGCACCCCCTTTTGCGCCACATTGGTACAAGTCACCCGCAGGTGCAACTTGACCCATCTCCAAATGGTGGCCTCGGTTTGGAACAACCCATACCTTAGTTAGGACTTACCCACTAGACTTGTGGTTAGTACGTAAGTGTATTGCAACGGATCCCTCAGACCGGTCCTTATAGTGCCCCGGGTGCGACTGACCAATGCCCTAGCTTGCACCCGGAACCCACCATGCATACACTCACAACCATGACTCATCACCAACAGAATTTCCAAGGATAAGAAGTAACGGGGATCATATAATAGAACCATTTTGCTACGACTCATTTTTATCCTATAGCGGCCGTGTCAATACTTTGGACACTAACTAATATCATTGATCATATGGTGACAACGAGGTTAGGCGAGATAGCATGGCTTGGGTTGCACATCAAGGTCGGGGGATCCTAAATAAATATAATGTAAGGGTTCATTTGACTAATGCATATACATAACCTATGTGTTTTAGCGATAGTCAATTCAGACATGGGTTCAATATGCTCAAAAGAATTGTTTGGTGACTTGCCTTGTTCAGCAAAGGGAGAGGGAGGGACTTCGGGGAAGTACTCCGGCTCCTCGGCGACGTCGTAGTCTTTTTAATATAAAGTAAAATAAAAAGAACACAACATCCAATCAAACAGTATGACATTCAGAGAAAACTCAGTGGTTCTAGTGTTTAAACAGAAAGGAACAATTATATAAATTTTCTGGAGTTTAAATATTTAAATTTGCATTTTAATCCTAAGGGCATTTGAATACTTATTTAAATAAACATGAAAATGTCAAAGTAAACCTACTGTTTTTATTGCATAAACATGTAGAGAATAATTTTATGAATTTTCTGAAGTTAGAATGGTAATTTTTAGAGTTCAAATGCATTTGATATGAATTTTACAAGTTTAAAAGCATTTCTGGAATTTATTTTCAAATTTTAAACCTCTCGGGTCCACGGTGAGCCAGGCCCACGGTGAACCCGCGCACTGTGCGCGTGCGCCGAGTCGATCTGGACCGTCGGATCCAGATCCGACGCGCGAGGGCGAGGCGGGACGCGTAAGTGGCTACGGACGGCCAGGATTAAAACGTTCGAAGGGGTACCACGTGGACGCACGAGATTGAACGCGGGGTTTTAAAACAAACGGACGCACGAGATCGCACCGTACCGCTTCACTTAGATCCGACGGCCAGGATTAAATCGAACAGATGATTTAATCCAAGCGTTGGATCTGGATCGCACGGCCAGGATTGAATCCGGCACAGTGCGTGTCGGGGGGGGGGGTAAAGTACCCCTTCTTCCCCGACTCCGGTGGTACGACGGCGAGCGATTCCGGCGAGGTCGAGGGCTATCTAGTCTAGCTAGGGCTAAAAATGGAAAGGGGGTACCGAGGGGAACAAAAGGGTACCGTTGCGGTGGTCCGGGGTCGACGGGGTGAGGCCGGCGACGAGCGGTGGCGGCGAAGGTTCTCGGTTCCGAGGCGGGGACGGCGATCCGGTGAGGTTCGTCGTCGATGAAGTGGTGGCCGAGGTCGGCGAGGTCCTGGCGGTCACGATGGTGGCGGAGGCACGGACGGGGACGGTCCGGGGCGACGGCGAGCGGTGGCCGGAGGCGAACCAGAGGGAATGCGCTAAAGCTTGGAGTGAGGGCGTTCTGTGCGTTCTCGCGACGTGTAGGCGTGGGGGTGAAATGCGGGTGGCCTGGGGGTTTAAATAGGATCACTGGCGGGGGTAGAGGGGGCGTAATCGACGGTGGCCGGGGATAAATGCGCCTTGACGCCGGTGAGCTCGGGTTGACGCGGTTCAACGCATCTGGACATGAATCGGGCGGGATTAATAGGGGGAAACGGCCGGCGCGGTGAGGGGACTTCAATGCACGCGTCGGATTAAAGGGAGGGGGCCGGCGAGGGCGGATCCTAGGCGGAGTTAGGGCTTCGGCCGGCGAGGGGGGGGATCCGGGGCGGATCTCGTGGGGACGAAGGTCCTGACAAGCGGGGGCCACTCGTCAGCGGGCGCGAGCGGGCGAGGGTGGCGACTGACGGGTGGGGCCGAGGTGTCGGGTTCGCGCGCGAGGGGAAGGACTCGGCGCCGACAGGTGGGACCGAGTTGTCAGCCAGAGGCGAGCGCGGTAACGGGCTGGGCCGGCCGGGAGAGAGAGAAGGGAGGGAGAGGAGCCCATTACTGTTCTAATACTTTTCTGAATAAAAATAATTCCAGAAAATAGATTAAAATATTAGGGCTACTTCCAAGGCTGGTAAAAATTTATAAAAATTCTCAAAATTATATTTTGGTCTTAGGATCATATACAAAAAGTTTCACCTCCTGATTTGGTCATCTACTCTATGTTGTAGTTCAAAAGGGTATAAAAGGAAATTAAAAGTATTTTTCTGAAATAATAATTCCCATAAATTGAATTTAATAATATTTTTATTGTTTTGAAAAATTGGGGTGTTACACCGAGCAAAACAAGGTCGACCTGAAGAAGAAAAGAATGATCGCCTTCCGCCAGAATCAAGGCATGGCGCAGAGGCCCCGCTATGCACCTCCCCCACCGGCGCCCCAGTATCATCCGTGCCCAGTGTATCGTCCAGCACCACCCGCCGCCAACACCGGAGCAGCACATCCTCGCACCGCTTCCACCGCACCGGCCGCTCCACCCACCCCTGCCAAGAAAGTAGAGGTCTTGCGTGACAAGCATGGCAAGCCCATGATATGCTTCAACTGCCGCCAGGAAGGGCATTATTCCCACCAGTGCCCCCACCCCAAGCGTGCACAAGGAGTCGTGACCAATCCTGCCGTCCACGCCCGAGTCAACCACGTCTCCGCCGAGGAAGCCCAGGTCACCCCCGAGATCAGTCATGGGTAAGTTCACAGTACTCTCGGCCCTTGTAGTGGTTTTATTTGATACTAGAGCTACGCACTCTTTCATATCAACAACATTTGTGGAGAAGAATAATCTGAACATATGTGAATTATCAAGACCCGTATTAATAGCCACCCGGGCAAACAAACTCTAGCCCATTCCTATAGTCCAAGGGTATGGGTAGATATCCAAGGCACAATATTCTGGGCCGACCCCATCCTAATAGAATGCCAAGGCTTGGATCTCATTCTAGGAATGGATTGGCTCAATAAGCACCAAGGTGTGATAAGGTGTGCCCGGAGGCAAGTAACCGTGACTAGTGAAGAAGGGACTGTTGTCACATTCCAGATGACAAGCCTGAAGTCTGGAAGACCTCGGCTACACTAGATTACTTTGGAGGAGATACCAGTGGTCTGCGAGTACCCGGATGTATTTCCGGAGGATTTACCAGGGATGCCACCTAAGAGAGATATCGAGTTCCGAATTGATCTAGTACCGGGAACCACTCCCATCTACAAGCGACCATATCGGATGACCTCCAATGAGCTAGCTGAGATGAAGCAGCAACTGGAGGACCTTGAGAAGAAAGGTTACATCAGACCGAGCACATCCCCGTGGGGAGCCCCCGTCATCTTCATTGAGAAGAAAGAAGACAAGGCCAAGCGTATGTGTGTGGATTATCGAGCCTTGAATGAGGTGACCATCAAAAACAAGTACCCATTGCCCAGGATCGATGATCTATTTGATCAGCTGAAAGGAGCTACGGTCTTTTCCAAGATCGACCTGCGATCTGGTTATCATCAGCTAAGGATTCGAGAGGAGGACATACCCAAGACGACTTTTACCTCTCATTATGGATTGTATGAGTGCACCGTTATGTCATTTGGATTGACCAACGCCCCGGCTTTCTTCATGAATATGATGAATAAGGTGTTCATGGAATATTTGGACAAATTTATTGTGGTATTCATAGATAACATTCTCATATATTCCAAGGACAAAGAGGGGCATGAGACTCACATCCGATTAACCTTAGGAAAACTAAGGGAACATCAGTTATATGCCAAGTACAGCAAGTGCAAGTTTTGGACGGCAGAAGTAAAGTTCCTTCGACATATCATCTCCGCACAAGGTATTGCAGTAGACCCTGCCACCGTGGAAGCAGTTACGGATTGGCTGCCACCCACCAACGTATCATAGATACGAAGTTTTATTGGTTTGGCCGGATATTATCGGCGATTTATCGAGAACTTTTCCAAGATAGCCAAACCTATGACTAAGTTGTTGCAGAAGGGAGAGAAGTTTGAATGGACTCCCAAATGTGAGGAAAGTTTTCGCACCCTCAAGACCCGGCTAGTGTCAGCACCCATACTAACCCTACCGGATATCAAGAAGGACTTCCACGTTTATTGCGACGCATCTCGCCAAGGATTGGGATGTGTTCTCATGCAAGACGGAAAGGTTGTATCATACGCCTCTCGTCAGTTGAGACCTCATGAGCTAAACTATCTGACACACGACTTGGAATTGGCCACTGTTGTGCATGCTCTAAAGATATGGAGGCAATATTTGGTCAAAAACCGCTGCGAAATCTTTACAGATCACAAGAGTCTAAAGTATATCTTCACGCAGCCGGATCTCAACCTTAGGCAAGGGCGATGGTTGGAATTAATAAAGGACTACGACTTAGGTATTCACTACCATCTTGGCAAAGCAAATGTGGTAGCTGACGCATTAAGTCGTAAAGGATACTGCACTGCCATCATGATTCAGGATCACGCGCCTTTATTATATAAGGAGATGGAAAAGTTAAATCTCGGGTTAACCACAGGAGCATATCTAGCCACCCTTGAGACCCGACCAATCCTGTTCGAGCAGATCCGAGAAGCTCAGTTAGAAGATCCGGATATAGCCGCCATTAAGAAGAACATGAGACAGGGCAAGGCCCCAGGATTCTCAAAGGACAAGAATGGCACCATATGGTTTGGAAGCAGGATCTGTGTGCCAGATAAACCAGAAATAAAAACCCTTATTCTAAGGGAGGCCCATGACACTCTATACTCCATCCATCCCGGGAGTACCAAAATGTACCAAGACCTGAAAGAACGTTATTGGTGGGTTAGCATGAAGAAAGAGATTGCTTAGTTTGTCGCGGAATGTGACACCTGTCGACGAGTAAAAGCAGAACATCAGAGACCCGCGAGACTCTTGCAGCCACTTAAAGTGCTTGAATGGAAATGGGAAGAGATCGGTATGGACTTCATCACCAGACTCCCAAAGACCCAACTTGGATATGATTCCATATGGGTAATCATTGACCGGCTAACCAAAGTAGCTCACTTCATAGCCGTCAAGACGACCTTCAGCGGCCCTAAGCTAGCAGAGTTGTATATGGCCCGCATATTATGCCTTCATGGAGTACCTAAGAAGATAGTCTCCGATAGAGGGAGTCACTTCATGTCTCGATTTTGGAAAAACCTTCAAGAGGAAATGGGAACGAGACTAAACTTCAGCACCGCTTGCCACCCTCAGACTGATGGACAGACTGAAAGGGTGAATCATATATTGGAGGATATGCTACAGGCATGCATCTTGGATTTTGGAGGAACTATGGACAAGAGTTTACTGTACGCCGAGTTTTCGTACAACAACAGTTATCAAGCCAGTCTTCAGATGTCCCCGTTCGAAGCCCTATGTGGATGAAAGTGCAGGACGCCTTTACTTTGGGATCAAACCGGCGAATCCCAAGTGTTTGGAACGGATATTCTTCGAGTAGCTGAGGAGAAGGTACAGATTATCATAGACCGACTCAAGACAGCACAATCTCGACAGAAGAGCTATGCGGACAATCGTCGTCGAGACCTGGCCTTTGAAGAGGGAGACCACATCTACCTTCGAGTCACACCTCTCCGTGGCACTCAACAGTTTAACATGAGAGGAAAGTTGGCACCTCGATATGTTGGACCTTTTCCTATTATTCGATGCCAAGGCGAAGTCGCTTATCAGTTGGAACTGCCACCCTCATTGGCTGGGGTACATGACGTATTTCATGTATCTCAACTAAAGAAGTGTCTTCGAGTCCCGACAAAGCAGGTAGACCTTCAGCAGTTGGACGTTCAAGAAGATCTGACCTATGTGGAAAAGCCTATCAAGATCTTGAAAGTCAAGGAAAGAACCACCAGAAGTCGCGTCATCCGCTTCTGTAAGGTTCAGTGGAGCAATCATCCCGTAGAAGAAGCTACATGGGAAAAAGAGGAAGAACTCAAGGCACAGCACCCCGAGCTATTCGAGGATTGATCCGAATCTCGAGGACGAGATTCTCTGTAAGGGGATAGGA
Organism: Zizania palustris; assembly: GCA_019279435.1. Lineage (NCBI taxonomy): Eukaryota > Viridiplantae > Streptophyta > Magnoliopsida > Poales > Poaceae > Zizania > Zizania palustris. Next base: position 23,910,350 of record JAAALK010000288.1, read on the forward strand.
TTGTAACATCCCAAGATTTAAAAATAAATAAAATAAGAGAAATATATTTTTCAAGGAATTTCTGGAATTTTTAATTAAAGAAAACCCTAAAAGAGCCCTAATAAAGCCAAACAGAAGGGAATACTTTAAATTTGGACTTGGAAAATTTATGATATAATCTAGAGACCAAGACATAATTTTAGGATATTTTACAAATTTTTATCCACAGTGATTCAACCCTTAATCAAATAAATGAATTACTGGAATAATTTTAAATCAGAAAACATTTAAATTCTTAATGGGCCCCAACCCTCAATTCGCCTCCAGCCCAGCCCAGCCATGAGCCACTAACAAGTGGGACCCAGGTGTCAGCGCCGCTTCCCTCCTCTCTTTCCCGCCCGCGCCCCGCCTCGGCCCCACTCGTCAGCCACACGCGGTCGCCTCTGTCACTCTGGTCACCAGGGCCCGCCTGTCGGCCCTTCCTTTTCCGTTCGCCCGCCAACAGGTGGGGGACACCTGTCAGATGCTTCCTCTCCGATGGAAAGGGGATCCCCCCACTTCCATGCCGGTGACCCCCACCTTCCATTCTCGCCACCGACCGCCTCGATCCGCCCGGATCCACCTCGGATAACCTTCCCCGAGCACCGACGCCTCTTTCCATCCTTAGCCGACGCGGTTTCGGACTTTAGGGAGCCTAGCCGAAGGTTGGAAACCCTCACCGGAGTTCACGGGAACCCTCGGTTCCCTTCCCTCCTTACGCCGGCGACCCCCCTATAAGAACCCCTCGCCCTCACCGCACTCAGCCCACACCACCGTAGCCGAGCTTGAGTGAAACCAGAGCGCCCTTACCCCGTTTCCAGTTCACTCTCTTGCTCCACCTCCGGCCGCAGTTCGCCATAGACTCTGGACCCCTCTGTCCACGCCATTGCCACCGTCGTGACCGTCGTCGAACGCCCGCCCTCGGCCACGCCTCCGTTGGCCATTATAACCGCCGGATCGCCGTCGCCGTCGAGCACCCGAAGGTCCTCCCCGTCTACCCCTCGCCGCCGGTCGTCGTTCGTCGCCCTTCGTCGCCACTGAAGGTATGGTCGAAACCGTCGTAGCCTCCTCTTTCCGTTTTCGCATAGATCTAGGGCCTAGCCCCCTCGCCGGCGCCGTCGCCACCACACCCGAGCCCGCCGTCGCCGGAGACGAGGGGGTACGTGCCCTTACGCCCGTGCCGTGCCGGATGGCTCCCTCATCGCACGATCGAGATCGAAGGGCTAAGATTAAATCCCTTCGGGATTTAATCCGGGCCCTTGATCTGGTCAAAGAGGTATCGGGCGATCACAGCCGTTGATCAGAACTTAACTCTCTGGCTCGATCTCGTGCGTCCATGCGTACCGGTTCGGTGCGATTTAATCTGGGCCGTCCATTTTCACTTAAGCCATCCCGCCTCGCGCCTGGCCACTTGATCTAGATTGGACGATCCAGATCGATCCGGTCCACGCACATAGTGAACCAGTCCACCGTGGGCCTGGCTCACCGTGGACTAAATCCCATTTTTTGTTTAAATAAAATTCCAGAAAAATGTTTAAACTTCAAAAATTCATAACTTGCTCATTTTAACTCCAAATTTCACCATTCCAATTTTATTAAATTCAGCATTATATTCTCTACACATTAATGGCATAAAAACAGTATGTTAGTGTTGCCCAAAATATTCTTATTAATTAAGTGAATAAAAAACCCCTTAGGGATAAAACTATAAATTCATAAAATAAATTGAGAAAATCCTTAAAATCTAATCTTTAATGTTTTTCACCAAACTTCAGAATAATAAAACCTTATTTCACATATTAAACCCCCTAACCCTTGTATGTTTATTATTTTGTGATGCTTTATCTGTTTATTGAATGCTATGTTTATTTTTCCGTATCGAGAAGACTACGAGTACGTCGAGGTGCCGGAGTTCTATCCCGAGGTTCCACCTTCACCCTTTGCTGATTAAGGCAAGTCACAACCCCCATTTTGATCATCATTGAGCCCATGTTTTAATAAATTATCGCTATAACTCATAGGATAATATTGCATTAGTCAAATATCAAGCCCTACACTATATTTATTAGATCCCCGTCCTTGTGTGCAAACCCAAGCCATGCTTATTGAGCCTTAACTCCTTGTCACTCTACTACAAAAGTATTAGCTAGTGCCCAATGTACCGGCATAACTACTATAGGATAAAAAGAATGAGTCGTAGACAGATGGATTCTACTATATGTATTTCCCCGTTATTCTTGTCTCTGGACTCTGTTGGAGTTGGCTATGTTATAAGTATGGTGGGTTCCGGGTGCAAGCTAGGGTATTGGTTGGTCGCACCCAGGGCACTATAAGGACCGGTCTGCGGGATCTGTTGCAAAGCACTTCCGTACTAACCATAAGTCTAATGGGTAAGTCCTAACTGAAAGTATGGAACAATCTGACTCGATGCACCATAGTGGAGGGTATGGTATGGCTCGACGCGTCGGGGCACCATATGAAACCCATAAGAGGGTGCTGTCGGGTCGAGGAGGGCCATATGGAAGGTTTTGGCATGAGTTCCCGTGGTATGGATCATCTCGTTATACTTTGGTGTAAGTGATGAGTGCGTGCCTTGTGGGTACAGTGGTACACTTCTAATGAGAGTATTCAATATTTTCGAAAAGCGACGATAGATATTGTACAAAGAAGTAGGACCAACACATGGGGCACGGGTGGCCAAGGGGTGACACGACGTCCTAGATGACATGGTTTGGCAGAGGCATGGTTTGACGATGAGCAATTCTATCTTTCCTCGTTCTATAAACCAAACAATAGATTAAATCATCATATCCCTCTCATTCTTCTAACCAAACATATGACCAAAGCGTTCCATTCATTCAAGCAAACATATTTATGAAACCACAATGTTTCATCTCATTTCGTTCCATTCCTCTTTATATACCGCACAAAACACTACCTTATGGAATGGGAAAGGCACAAGAAACAAAATTCATACGATGTTTTAGAATGTATAGTTTATTAATGTGGAATGGGTCAGAAATTTAGTCTGCCAAACATGCACTAAAATACCTCAAAAAATCCTTCAATCCAAGGAAAAGAGGTTTTTGAAATTTTTGAGTGCTGCTATATAAATATGCATGTATATTTGCCAAATGAAAAAATAATATCAGTAGAATTTCCTTATAGTTTGGCTTAGATTTTCTATCGATTTATCGGCGTAACAAATATTTAGTCTAGTTCCTAAGTGCAGGCGGAAGTTTTGAAGCAGCCTACTATAGAAGTGGTCTTTCATCAATATTTTTTAATATCTATTTCGATTTGAGACAATACTAAAAATCATTTATAACCGTCAGAAAAGAGTAAAAAATTGTGAGAAGGTATAATCAGTACCAATAAAAATTAATAAAGGTTTTTAGTATTAGGTCAAGACCGTTTGATGACCGATACTAAACCAAAATTATTACATTCCTCCTAAAATATGTGATAATTTAACTATCAAAATTTGTCTCAAAATAAGTGTTATTAGTTATCCCATCAATTATCTTCTATTCAATTTTCTATATATATTAGCCCTAGCCACCCTTCTACTTTCAATAATATTATCTCCATTCAGGGCCGGCCCTATGGGGGGGCCACATTGTGCGATGGCCGAGGGCCCATGCTGAGAAGGGGCCCAAGACTATATATATGTATATGTATATATGTATATGTATATATATAATATACACTGGTACAAGATCGTCATTAGCCTAAAATTTTAAAATTATGAGTATAGATGTTACTCTCAAACACATTGAAGGTGTCATATCATATTTTAAGAAGTATAGAGATAAAGGTTTCATTTCTAGAATGGATACAACAAAAAACATTGCATCTAAATTGGATATAGAGCCAATATTTTCTACAAAACATTAACGAATGAGAAAGAGACATTTTGATGAACGAGATGAAGACGAGGAAATACAACAATCTGATGTGGACTCTTTTAAAAGAGAGTACTTCCTAGTTATGATTGATAATACAATTGTTTCATTGACTACTAGATTTGAGCAGATGACAATATTTGATAATGTCTTTGGGTTCTTGTTCAACTCAGAAAATTTGAAATCTTTAGATGAAGTTGATCTTTGGGCGCACTGCAAGATTTTTGTGGATAAATTTTCTCATGATAACTCATCCGATGTTGAGATCAATGATTTTTTTCAGAATTGCAAGTGACTTTACCAGATTCTTTGATGTCAGCGCCTGAGATTCTCAAGTTTGTTATGGATGTAGATTGCTATCCAAATGTTTCAGTTGCGTATCGAATTCTCTTAACTACACCTATGACTGTAGCTTCTGTCGAAAAAAGTTTCTCAAAATTGAAATTATTAAAGAACTATTTGAGATCAACTATGTCACAAGAAAGGTTAAATGGTTTGGCTATGTGCACCATTGAGAAGGATATCTTGGACACTATTAATCTCAATACCGTCCTTGATGATTTTGCATCAAGAAATGCCCGAAGAAATATCTTTTTATAAGAAGCAAGAAAATATGATAGAGTTCTATTCTTATTTAAGGTAATCATATTAGTTATACAAGTACAAATGTAATGTTTTTTTAGTCTACATTGTTTCTCGCTATTGATAATTATTAGACATGTTAAATTAAAAATATGTTATTGAATTTGTTACTCTTTTATACAAATAAAATTAGCCGATATATTATAAGTTTTATGGTCTATAGGGGCCGTTGGCACTAATTCGCCAGAGGGCCCTCAAAATCCTAGGACCGGCACTGTCTCCATTCATTTTTAAATGAGGTAGTTAGCTTTTATCACAATATTCAATCATTCATTTTATTCAAAAAATTTATATAAATATGCAAAAAAAATATGATTGAAGTACCTTCAACAATATAACAAATTATAACAAAATAAACGATATTTCAAAAAGATTTTTAAATAAGATGAATGGTAAAAAAATATGATAAAAGTCAACGATGTCATTTTTAAAATGAATGGAAAAAAGTAGGTCGAATCATTTTACTTTCCTATTATTTTTTGAAAACAATAAATATACACTTATTTTAGCATAAAGGAATACCCGTAGGCAGCCTGGACAAGTACGGGTTTAAACACGTTGACTTGGAGGCTCCATTATTTTATAAGTGTCCTCTACCAAACGTCGCGGTTGCACTGCCACCGAGGGCAGCAACTTGCTACAAACTTTGTTTGCCCTAATCTGACTAAAAAATCTGGTACCAGCATCAAACCGATTAAACTACGTTTCATTTGTCGCAACTCCGAATACAAGTATTTTTAAAGCTGGTGAAATCTAACTTAAAAATCTTAGATATAAAACAATAAGTGAATTAAGTTTAATCAGTAACATATTTTTTATTTTAAATAAAAAAACAAAATTTTAATCAACTCTATTTTATCATACAAACAATAGATACAACAAACATAAATTTTGGAAATAAAACTACTGCAAACAGACCCTAAACATATTATTGTTAGCCATTTCTACGACTACTTGATCTTTTGAAACATTCACTGACATGTGGACCTGATTGTGCTAAACCCGTCGTTAAGGCCCACATATCAGTGTCTAGCCTGAAAGAAAAGCTCGCCGTAATAAGATAAGATGACAACCATCATGACAGCACACAAACCAACTAAGCCTGAAACATGAGACAAAAAACCTCGAATAAATCATGGTTGGGCAAGTGCGACATCATGCAGCCTTGCAGCCTCTGGCGAATAATTTGACGTGATCTCCATCACTACGATTTCAACCTGTTATTTTAATTTTAGTTAATTTTGTCTTTCTGACTTGAGATCGTGTCGCCTCCGAGAGCGTGATGGTTATTTGTAATTTTTAAAGGAAAAAATAGAAATATGATATTATAGTTTTATATTTTAAAAATATAACATCGGTGCTGTGAAACTGACTTGGTATGAGTTTCCACGGTCTTGCTTGTAGTAAATTTCTCATTTTCAAACGATTAAGTCTGCATTGGCCGAAGCTGGTCAGCTGTGGTTGAAAACGGAGTAAGTCAGTAGAGTATGATTAATTTAAATTTTAATAATTTTAATAATGTTCATCCTAAAAATACTTTATTTTTAGCAAATTTTGGACAATATAGAGAAATGAACCTTGCTATCAACAATCCTGTCATCTATTAGCTAATTAGGTAGCATCACTCTATTAACTGAACCCATTAATTACATATGTATTAACTGAAGAAAATAAGATAAAATGAAGTTTTTATTGATAAATTGTAAATGTTAGAAATAAAGTATTCATGAAAAGGTGGATGTATTAAAAAGTTTAAAGGGTTAATTTCTTTGTGTTATTTAAATTTTCACGGTTTGCTAATATATCATCGATGTGTCGATAACAAATGGGGGTCATCACAGTCACTGACAGTGGTATGTAATCAATTCTTAAAAATTATAATGGTATTTGAGTAATTTTTTCAAGTTTTAAAATAGACTTATCTTTCTTTTTAAAGAAATCCTTATTTGTATAGCTTTTATAAAAAATATACACATTTAAAAAATTGTAAAAACATACTCCCTTCCTCAATTCTTCACATTTTGAACATGCTCTCATGTAACAAGAACAATTAATTAGTATATATATTTTTTATTTTATCTATATTATTAAATATAGTTGTGTTGTACTCATATAAGAATAGATTAGCCCAAAGTAACTTCTCAATCTCTAAAATATCAAGAAGCATTAGTATCTAAAAACTAGAGACTAAATATATAGAGGGAGCAGAGAAGAATAATGCTGAGTTGGGTTGGTGATTAGCGGCTGGGAATCTCTCTCAGCAGATGGGAACAAAAGTCCAAGCCGACAGCACGCGCAGGGCAGACCGGAGGTGGCGTTTCTTCGACGAAATGATCCGGTAGTTGACCCCCTCTTTCCGGCGTGTCTGGGTGTGTTAGTGTGTGAGCACTCAGGGCTGAGCACCGCCGAGCATGTGTCCCAGTAAAAAGTTTGTGTTTGATGATGCAAACAGTCAACATGTGGTGCCGAATCAAATACTAATGCTTTTGAAAACTGTGGAGCATGTTGTCGAGAGATATTCGTACCACGGATTCCTCGTAAATCCAACAATTGGTTTATACGCGTATTTGAAACATTTGTCTATGTTGAGATATGATCGATGATCCGTGGATTTATTCTACCGCTATTTGTTGACGTACAGTTGTTGACATCGATAGATTTATTCGGCTGGATTTGGATTCAGCAATGAAGGTTAAACAAAGCTACGACTCTTTTAGAGTAATAGAAAACCGAAATTATTAAGATTAACAAATTTGGTTGTGGACGTATCTATTCCTTGTATCTATTCCTTAAGAGGTTTTGTATATAAATAGAGACATGTTCTCTTCAACAATTAATTTTGAGCAATAAATAAGTTGTCGTCGGCCATGTCCTACCCGATGTGCTGGATCACCGCCCAAGCACAGATCGTCGTCGCATGTCGCTGCACGATGAGGCGTAGATTGAACACTATGCACTACAACCAATAGCGCTAATTCTATGTATAGTTAGCGCTCTACCATGGCCCTAAATGTCACCCTTGCCTGTGCAATGCATGTACCGTACGATAGTTGGTCTCGTCCCATATGGCATGTGGAACTCACTACCACTGTAGGCGAAGCTAGCACCATCACAATGAACATCTGACGTTGTAGCCTTGGACACTACCCGCACACAATACCGATGTTGTTGCTCAAATAGCCAACACCACGCCCTGCAAAGCGCTGGAAGGATTGTCGCAGGTTTGGCTTTGAAAAATCATTTTTGTTAAACCCCCATGGATACAAGGTCATTGCAAACAAACCTCAATCTATACGGATCTAGAGAAGAGGGGAAAAATTTTGGGACTAGAATTCCCATACTTAAGTGTTGTAAGTACGGTAATGTACCTAGCCTACTATATTAAGCTAGACATTACGTTTATTGTAAATCTACTAGCATGATATAGCTATGGTTTCTTATGTCGTGGAACTAAAGTATCGTAGAAATTGTCAAAATAAAGTCCTGCATCGACTTCGATAAACCACTCGAAAATAATAGTTTTTGTATTAAGCATCAATAGAATGTATATGGTTTAGAAGAAAGGTTCATCACATCCAGCAATCGTGTGGCTTGAATCATGTTAGCACCCCCACTATTATCTATTGTGAAAATGTAACTTACGTTGCACAAATACAGTCAAGATATGTGAAGAGTAATTTGATGAAGCTAATAAACCCCAAGTTCTTATATGCTCATGAATTGAATAAGATTGAAATAAAGGTGATGCATATCAAGTCATGTGAAAATCTTATAGATTATTCACTAAGTCACTCTTAAAAACATCTAGCCTTGAAATATGTGTTCATTAGACTTAAAGACTTGTATATTTTAGTGCAAAAACTTTATATAACATTCAATGAGAATTAAATCTTAGTTAATTAGACTAAGTACCTAAATTGATCTTAAAGTTCTTATAAAATATTTGGATGAATTGTACTCTTTTTCCCTTAAATGACTTTTCATAAAGTTTCTCGTATTAAGGATTTTAGTTAGGCAATTTGTGTAGCCAAGACACATGTTATGTACTTTTTTCCCAATTTTTTTCATTGGGTTTTTGGGAGTTTTGATGAGGTATATGCATGTCACGAGAAGTGCCTAAGAGGGAGTATTAGAAAACCAAAAATCCAAATATTATAGTAACCGAATTCGGTTGTGGACACGTCTATCAGTTAGTGGTTTTGGTCTATAAATAGAGGGGTGCTCTCCTCATTTGTATATGGTTGAATCTAAGCAATAAAGAAGTTTATCTTTTCCCCTACATATTGTGTCTCATGTTCTTTGTCTCGAATCTTTAGACAACACACAATAGCATAGTTCGTTAATAATGAGAAACCCTAGTCTCATCGAAGAACATGCGATTTACCTTTCTAGATTCAAGCATACTTCCAGATAAAACCTTGACATAATACTTTTATGTATTAGAGTGCTGTGAAAATATGAATGATTCATCGGTACTACAATACCACCTGCTATACATGTCATCATTGCCTCTATTCTACTTAGATATGTTTGGTTGAGCTATAGATTTTAAAAAGACTACTCTGAGTCATGAGGTGTAAAAAAGTTTTGTTTGGTTACAATAGCTATAGATTTATGTTTTGGTAACTCCTGATGTTTGGTTACATTATTAATATACAATTTTATATGTAAATCATTATAATCATAAAATTTTGTAATGGTTATACTGAAATTATATATTTTTGAATTACACTAAAAATGATATATTTTACTAAAAATTTTCTTTTCAAATTTTACACAAACTGGTATGTTGTAATGGTATGGTGGATAATTTTCATTCAAAGTTGAGCTGAGAAGCTATGGAAGTTAGGGTCCCCCAGCTTTTAGTTTGTACTATAAAAAAGTTGTTGCTTTTTAAAAAACTGGTTGGTCTTAGGACTTATTTAGAAGCTGCTTAGAAAAGTTGAACTAAACACAACCTTACGCTATCATATCAGGCTTGTCGCTTCTTGTCAATGCCTTGGGTACCATTGGATGGGACATGCTCTTTCCATCTGACAAAACGAGGATAGATCATAATGACACCATCTGATACTCTAAATCAGCTACATTTAATATGGAATGATGGGGTGTCTAAGCATATGTCATGACCAATGCTCTTGCCTTGATTGTGGGTCCTATAGAGATCGGTCTGACCATAGGAGTGGTTATAGGGAATAATGGGATGGATGGCTTCTATGAGGGCCTACCTTGTGCTGGTTTATTATGATTTTGATGATCGTATCGTTATTCTCCTCGGTCATCCCACACTACTACACCCACTTGTTCATGGTTGGGTCATACCCCTACTAGACGAGACATATCCTATGGTTGGGTCTCATCAAGACCTACATCTGCATAAGCCACATCGCCCGATGATTATGCAAAGGACGAGCATAAGTCATGCTTGCCCTGAAAACAATGGGAGGGACAAATGGTACACATGTGCTCATGACACTAATAGAAGCCTTGACCCTGCTCTAAGGCATGGGCTAGCCTTGTTGATGATTTTAGCTTGGAGTGCTCCCGGTGCGACTAGTAAACTTCATTCCACTCACATGTCGTATGATTGGTTGACTCATGGAAGGGTCCACCACTCATGGGCACCATAAATTATGCTTGCCTTATTTCCAAGCAACCGAAGGATTATGGGCAAGAGATAACATAACAAATCCTTAAATCAGAAAGGAATGAAAGATGAAGAGATAGAGACCCAGACTCTACCCATTGGTATGCCTTCGACTATCCTCAGAGAGGGTGAACGAGCCGATGAATGGTTGCTAACTTGAGATCAGTCCTTAAGACTTAGATCCACCAAGGTTTGATTAATCCCTTGGACAGGTGTATGATAGATGTGTGCCAAGACAGATTGTTGGTGTAGTTTTTGGTCACACGCGTGGTCTAGGAGATCTGCTTAACTCCAGTGCGGGTCTTATAATCTTAGAAAAAAGAAGGTTCTGAGTGTGCTAATTAGTTTGACCCTGCGACTAATAAGGATTCAAAGAAAACAATAGCATTAGTAGCAGAGTCAATTGGCTGCCAATCCGATGACTATGGTCAGGATAAGATAATCGTGAACGAATACGCCGATCGTCCATAGGGCCGATGACTACTACAGGACGATCGGGCTGAATATGCCATCGGTCGATAGGACGAGACAATCGTGGACGAGGGCTGATGGGTATCTCCCAAGCACGCATGAAAAAGAACATAGAATTAAAGATAACCTATCAGCTTGTACTCCAATAGAAATAAATAAAACACACCAAATAACATATCAGTATCATCAAAATTATCATAATAACAAGATTGGTCCTAACCAAGACAGTTGCTAGTCACGATGAACTTAATAATACTTCAAAGTATCGGGCATACTTTATTTAGATGAACAGTATACAACATGAAGCAAATATAATAAAAATAAATGTTAGACTTAACCGATGAAGTCTTAGACTATGATACCTAAATTACATCAATCTAAGAGATCAATCTGATGTAGCCTTAGACCTAGCCAATACACTAGGATAAACCAGCATCCACACTGACTCAGCCGATGTATTCAAGAGATCGATATTATGCAGCCTGAAAGAAGACTGACCTAACCGATACGATCATCGTGGTGGCGGGCCTCACCTCTTCACCAGAGATCTAAACGATGTAGCCCAGCTCCGAGTGCCGAATCTCATCAAGATTAACCTTGGAAAGCCAAGAGTGGTGATGCACCAAAGAGTAGTTGTTTGTAGAGTTATGTTATTTTTACCTAGCTAATTAGATACATATTTATAGTCCGGAGACTTGTCGTCTAAGTAATCCACATTGTAACCGATTCAAGATCATCCTCATCTTTTCTCTCCTTCATCGGCTCCTACATGTCCGTTCATATTGTAACAATATTGACGAGCTTCTTTGATCATCTTTGATCAGACCTTTTTGACTTTCTGTTCGACCGTGTAACATCTTTAGTGGGCCTGGGCTTTACCAAATCTTGGCATCAACACAGACTCAAAGAAGAAGGTGTCAAGAATCATCTAGAAAGGGGTTAGTAGAGTATTAGTAGAGAGTTAGTAGTAAACTTGAGAGTTAAGTTTGTGATTAGTAGGAAACTTAAGAATCATGTTAGCTGTGACTATAAAAATAGGAATAGAATCATGCCGACAACTCTTACTTGGGGGATTTCAGGCTTGAGATTTATCTTTTCTGTTTTGTTGTGTTTTGTGTTTGAGAGTGAACTAGGTCGCTAACAAATTGGTATCAGAGCCTCGTTGTTCATGAAGATGGAGATGGAGATAGAAGCTAAAATCACTGCAAAGCTTGATCTATTGTTGAAGATGATGGATGAACAGATCAAGAGGATGGATGAGGAGGTAGAGTAGTGGAAGAAAAATTCTATTAGGTTATTTGCAGTAAGGAAGATGGAAGAGACTCTAGGAGAGAAGAGTGGTTTACCTCCCACAACACCATCCAAGCCCTCCATGGGAGAGGACGTGCCCCCTCTTGTGGTCCTCAACGTTGTCGAAGACACTAACCGCCTCGGGCTTGTCTTTGATAGCAAACTCGTGACCCTTCCCGAAGAGGACGTCCCCAACATCATGTTCCATCATGCCACTGACTTCATTGTGGACTATGTCGTCGCTGCCGCTCTACGCCGCCACTTCTTCTCTATGCTTCTCATCGCAGTGTGCGATGCCACCATGGTCACGTCATGTCGTTCATAGTGACCCGCATCACGCGTCGCTAGTCGCCGCGCAACACCCATCTGCGCCCAGTGTCGCCTCTCCACGCTTGGTCTAGATCCGTGTTGCGCAACAGACTTTGCACACTAGACATTGCTCTCGGCACATTCGCCATGCCTTGCCCCATCAGATCCGCCCCAACGCCAACCGAATCTACGCGGGAATCAGCCGTTGGCGCTAGATCTGTGTCATGGCCCTCGTCGCTAGCCTTTGCACCACAACCTGAGTCGATGTGCCTTGTTCTCAGTCTGGCGTATGCTAGATGTGTGCCAAGACAAACTCAAAGAAGGTGTCAAGAATCATCTAAAATGGGTTGGTAGAAGATTAGTAGAGAGTTAGTAGTAAACTTGAGAGTTATGTTTACGATTAGTAGGAAACTTGAGAGTCAAGTTAGCCATGACTATAAAAATAGGGAATACATAATGTATCATTTTGAACAAGAGGAAGGAATAGAATCACATCGATGGCTCTTGCTTGGGGGATTACATGCTTGAGATTTATCTTTTCTATTTTGTAGTGTTTTATATTTGAGAGTGAACTAGGTCACTAACAGAAGGTACGGATGTCCCTCTTAGCTCCAAACTAATGTAAGAAGTTTGGTTTCGGTGGACAGACATCCTTCACTAGAGCTAGTGGAGTCAATGTTAACTCCAACATCAAGGTCGATGTAAGCTTTGTCTATGTCTATCAGAAGGTACTTTTGATCTTCCGTTGTAATCTTTGAGTAGGTGAAGCTTTTTCTTCAATAAATGAGATGGAAGGTTGTCACGACTACAACCCCACATAGCATGTTACTTTTGATGTACGACCACCGTATTTATTAAAAAAAAATCTAAGTGTACCCATCAAGAGATTAAGAAGTTGTAAGAAGAGGAAAATGATAATATACCTTTATATGAAAAATGAGTATGTATCTTCCATACTTACATGTTATAGAACATCATATATCAGTAAGATATATAAAATAAATTCTCAATTATATTTTAAAAAAAGAGTATACGATCAAATCTCCGGCAGCAAGAAACCGGATTTGGAGAGCGACGTTCCTAATCCTACAATCCTAGCTATGGCCTATGTGTGATGTGTCGACTCTCGCAGGCCATTTGGTTTATAAAGTGTCACTGTGCGGAGGTGAAGCCACACAGATCGGCAAGGGAGGGAGGGAAAGAAGAAGCTAGCAGGCAAGGCGGGCGAGAACCAGGCAGGCCACTCCAGCTATCTAGCGAAGCTGCTGGCCAACCAGTCGTCTCCTCTCGCCGGAAGAGAACAAAAGAAGCAGCTAGCGAGTCTCCGGGAGCCGGCAATGCGATGGCGCGGCCGGCGCAGCAACGGCAACGGCAACGGCGGCTCGCGGTGCTCCTCCTCGCGCTGCTGTTCTCCCTGTCCCTCGCCGCGGCGGTGTCCGCAGGTACCCTCTTGATAACGCGCTAACTAGCCACGCAGCCAGCAGGCAGCTTTCTGCCCGCCTCTCTCTATGTGGCGAGCAAGTGAGCGTTTCAGCGTTCGATTGATTGATTGGTGGCTGTTCTTCCGTTTCCTGCAGCTAATCGATATCACGGGTGGAAGGAGGGAGTGGAGGCGACTGCGCTTGAGGAGGCCGTAGACGGACAGGTTTGCCACTTTTCCGCCTCGTCCCCTTCTTTTCTCCCCTCTACGACAAATTTTACAACCTATGGGGTGGCAGGAGGCGGCGGAGGGCGGCCGGCCGGAGAGGGTGGAGATGGAGGTCATCAACGACTACCCCCAAATCGGGCCCAACAACCGGCACAACCCGCACCCGTGACATCGATGAGCGCCAAAACGTCAGACCCGGCGAGCTGAGCTTCCCAGCCGTGATACCACTTACTAGCAGCGGATCGCTCGATGTGGCCATCTAGCTTGTATCTGCAGGTCTCAATCTCATTCATGTACTTCGCCATTGCTTCGTATTAGGAAGAGATCAAGAGAATCATTTCCACTTTTCTTCGAGTTCGTGCACGCAGAAATTTCGTTAGCAAGATGTCCAATGCATATAACCTGAGCAGGCCAGAACATTTGTAACTCACATGCATGATGAGTTGATCAGTTCGTTTGGTTTTGTTTCAAAAGTTCAGTTTTAGTGCTGCATCTTTGCAAAAAAAAATAGATAAGACTTTTATTTTTACATTCATATCGGTCGTGCCATCAAAAATGTTAAACAATTTTGATAAAGGATTAATGGTTTAGAAATGCCATTAATATTTATTTATTAGCCAATATGTCATTATCATTTGTACATACACTTTCGGGGAAATATACTGTGTAATCGCTCATTTGGTGTAATCGTGCAATCAAATCATTCAGAACATCCAATCTAGATCGAATTGTTATATATGAAAGGATTTAAAAGTAAAAAAAATACTAGGTTTCAGATGGATGCACCAGATCGTTTAATTGCATATACTAGATCATTTAATTGCATGATTGCACCGATATAACACTCTCACGCACCATTTTGTACTTACACAAGAGCTATGAGCCTAACTGTAGTCCGGTAAATTTGCATAATACCCGTTCTACTCCCGAGACATTCTTTCCCGTCTTCTTCCTCATCCAGAACAGCGATGGCATGGCCTAGATGGCGTCAGCAGCCCGCTCCAGTTCTCCATGCCCACTGGAGACAACCTACTGCCGCCGCTTAGGATAGTCGTCGGCATGCTCCGCGACAATGGCTTCACCACGGTGCGCCTCTACGCGCCGGAGAGAGACGCGCTCACGGCACTTGGCGGCACCGGCATCAGAGTCGTCGTTGGCGCGCCGAACGACGTCCTCGGCACTCTGGCCTCAGGCGTGGCGGCCGCGGCCGCCTGGGTCCGTGACAACATCAGGCTTACCCGATGGTCTCCTTCCGGTACGTCGTCGTGGGCAACGAGGTCGCCGGCGCCGATACGCAGCTCCTCGTCAGTCGTCCCCGCCATGGTCCACGGCGTGCTCGCCATGGCTGGCCTTGGTCACATCAAGGTGACTACGTCCATCTCGCATGCCACCATCGGCGTCCACTTCCCACCGTCCGCCGGCGAGTTCACCGACGAGGCGAAATCCTTGCTGAGCTTCGTGATTCCCTTCCTGGAAGAGACACGCGCCCCGTTCCTAGCCATGTTCAATGAGAACCTCTAGGAGGCCGGCGTGGAGCAGAACTGACTTTAACGGATTTTGCAGCTTCTCCATCTGAGATCTTGTTGTTTACAATTCAATTCCAATCAGAGACTCTGTTTTTTTAGATGAACTGACGCTGTAGCTATCACTAAAATTCACCCACGGCACGCAGCTCCCCATCGGAGGCGAGCCTATTTGGATCATGGGTACTTCAAAATTTCAAATATTTTTTTTGCGTAACGAAAGATAAAAACAACAACATGACCACATGTACAACAAAAGATAACATTAATTATATTATTATATATAGTTTTAACTTATATGATACTATAATAAATGATGTAACATTTAAATAAGAAGATTCAAAAAATCGATCACTTGTGATACCAAAAGTTAAAGAGAAATCAAATATATTAGACAATACTTTCTCCCCTGTACAACGACCTTACTTTTAAAATATAAATATTAATTGTATTATTATATATAGTTTTCAACTTACGTGATACTATAATAAATGGTGCAAAATATATTAAATAAAAAATTTAAAAATTGGTCTCTTGTGAAACCAAGTTAAGGAGAAATTAAATACATTATACAATACTCCCTCCACACTATGATGATCTTACTTTTAAAATAAAATTATTAAATTAAAGGTATGATAGAAATCAAATACATTAGACAATGTTTTCTCTGCTCTACCATGATCTTATTTTTAAAATAAAATTATTAAATTAGTGGTAAGAGTAAGAAAATATAATTACTTATTTCTTTGTGTTCCATTGTAAATAAAAAACATAGGGTGAGAGAGACTTGAACTCTAGACCTTGTGATAACTCAATTCCTAAGTAACTATGTACTAGCCAACTATGCCACCACCACATCTTGTTTGATAATAATTTTATTTTTTGATGTATATATATAGTATATATTATATATATAAATTTTTGTTGCAAAAATAATGGGTATTCAACTGCATACCCTTGAATACAAGTGGGCCCGCCCCTGCTCCCCATCCGTCAAAGTTTCTCTTCTTTTTTACAGATTCTCCTTGAAACATGAGTAGATGACCGAGTGCCGCTAAGATATATTGGAATCGAATACGGATAGTGTTGGGGGAAATTACTCCATTTTCAGGACTAAAGATTAATACTTCAAAGGCTAAGAAGGGCTCCGAAGCTGGTGAGCCGTCGTTCGAAGGTAGGGGCGTCAAGCCAAAGGGTGCAGCGATGCGAAGCCTCGATGAACCCTCCGAATGAGAGATAAAGGCCCCGAAGCTGAAGGACAAGATTGATGAGATGTTTGGCTTATCCATCTGCCTTGTAGTGTTTTACCTTTTATAACCTTGTTCCTGGCACCGAATAGTTTCCACTACGTCGGTTGTAATCTAGGGGTAATTAGGTCTTTTCCTTATACATTTTTACCTATAAATATCCCCCTCTATACCCTGTAAAGGGGATGGCCCGGAACAAGTTATTCAATACACACATTCGGACTACTCGAGCTATTATCCAACTCGGAGGTTCGAGGCAGTCCTATAGCACAAACTCTTTGTTTGTTCGTTCTTGATCTCAGAGAACCTGTTGGTGTAACTTTTGCGCCAACAGTTGGCGCCGTCCGTGGGGAACCAGTTCTAGAAGCTTGTTCTCTGCTGCTGACTGCACTTCGAAGACCACTTACGGAGGGAGCCTCGGAGTCTCAGGATTCGCGCACCCTTCAGTTAAGGGCTTCTTAGTGCAGCCCGAAGGCCTTCACTCGACTTCTCGAGTCGTTCGAAGTCCTCCGTCTCCAAGACCTCTTCGTGGCTAGCTATGTCTCCGAAGCGGAGTCAAACTTTGGGTCCTCTCCGAAGGTCCCCTCGAACCGTAGGAGCCGGACCCTCAACTGCTCCGGCGATTCCCACCGAGGCCGCTGGGCGTCGAGTACCCAGGGGTCCTCAAGCTCCTCCTACGGTGCTTCAGACTGATTACGTCAGCTCCCGAGACCCGGAGGTGCCCTCCGACGAAGATGAAGACCTTCCTGGAACCGAGGCTACTCAACTAGCAAGGCTTCAGGAGGAAGTAGCCAGGTGGAGGCAAGAGGCCACCGATCGCCTCCGCACTCAAGCCTCCACCGAAACTCCGGAAGGGCCTGAAGACGGTGGGGCTCACAATCTACCAGAAGCTACTCAAGTCCCGGAGGAGGCTGAGAATGCATCTTTCGATGATGAGTCTCCATTGCATTCGGACTTGCAAAGGGTGCCTTTCGACCCTAGATTCAAGGCCTCGAAGTTGCACAAGTACTCCGGGGGTCGGACCCCAGAGAGTTCGCCCGCTCATATGCCCTGGCAATAGAAGCAAGCGGGGGGGTGCGAAGCACTATGGCAAAATGCTTCCCCCTCGCTCTCGAAGGTGTGGCGCTCCGATGGTTCTGGTCCCTGAAGCTAGGGTCGATCAGCTCTTGGGAGCAGCTGAAGAAGAAATTTGTGAGCAACTTCCAAGGCACCTTCGTGGCCCCGATGTCCACAGGAAGTTTGTTCCAGGTGAAACAGCGGGCGGGAGAAACACTCCAGGAGTACTTCACGCGCTTCGCCCACACCAAATCGCAGATTAAGGGCCTGTCTACCTCTTCGGTAGTCGACACCACCCGCGAAGGGGTGCTAAACCCCGACCTCCTCAGCAAACTCCATCGGAAGCCGGTGACATCTGTGGCGCAGCTGATGGCATACTTCGAACAGTACGCCAAGGCAGAGGAAGGCTGTCTTCGGCGAGATGAAGCACCATCGCCCACCCTCCGAGAAGTCAAGATGGAGCCCGAAGCCTCCGCTCCCCTACAGCCTCCTCAAGACAACCGCTTCAACGAGCACAAGCGGGGAAAGAAGCATTTTTGTTCGGAGGTGCTAAACATTGCACCTTCTGCTCCGAAGGCACCTGCCAATTTCCAGCAGGCGAAGAATTTCAAGGCTGGGCCGCCGAAACCTCAAGAAAGGGTGCCTGGCAGGCGTCAGAGTTTTTTCTGTTGCGTGCATTGGCGATAATAGGAGCCATGACACGAAGGATTGCAAGGCAGTGTTGGCCCTTCGGGGCGACTACCTTGAGCGAAGTACCGGGCGGGGTTCTTCGGATCGAGCCCCATCATCGACACGGTCGGAGCCTGTGCAAACTGTGGCCCGAGCCGGTGCCCTTGAAGCCCCCATGCGGCTACCGATGGCCAATATTATGCCACCACCAAAGTAGGAAGACCCGCAAGACCGCGGCAAGCGAGTGGTCCTGCCCATCTCCGGAGGGGGACCCTCGGGAGCATTGTCCAAGAGGCAGCGGCGCGAGTACGTCCGCGAGGTTGGGCACATTGGGACCTCGAGTTCCGCCGAAGCAATGCCAGAGTGGTCCCACGTGCCCATCTCGTTTACTGCCAGCGATGCCGCGGGGGTGAAGTTCCCCCATGCTGACCCCTTGGTCATTTCTGCCGATATAGCAGGAGTGGAGGTCCGAAGGATCCTAGTAGATGGTGGGAGCTCCGCAGACATACTCTTTGTCTAGGCCTTCAACCAGATGTGCATACCCCGGAAGCATCTACTTCCAGCAGCCCGACCACTTCACGGGTTCTCAGGACCGCCTCTCGATGCCCTCGGCCAGATAGGCCTCGAGGTTGCCTTCGGAGAGGGGCCTTTGGCCAGGGTAGAAGAGGTGATCTTCGACGTGGTCGACGCCCCATATGCTTACAACGCAATCTTCGGTCGAGGGATGCTGAACCAGTTCGAGGCTATAGCGCATCATAATTACCTTTGTCTCAAAATGCCCACGCAAGGTGGAGTGCTTACCATTTCAGGAGACCAAGCTGTAGCCCGGAGGACGGAGTATGGCCATGGGCAGCCGTTGGATCCCCGACAAGTGCACAACGTGGCGAAAAGCATCGAAGAAGTGCCGGAGGCCTCGAACCCTTCGAAGGGGCCCTCTCTCAAGCCAAGCCCGGAGGGTGATGTTGAGACAAGAATAATTTCGAAAGATGGCAAAGAGTATCCAGTACAGTTCGGCAAAGGGCTATCCCCGGAGATAGCTGCCTCATTAGAAGAAGTCGTCAGGAAAAATCTTGACGTCTTTGCTTGGCCTGACGAAGACATCACCAGGGTCGATCGAAGCATCATCGAGCATAATCTGCTCGTCAACCCGAAGGCCAGGCTAGTGCGCCAGGGGCTCCGCAAGCTGTCAGCAGAAAGAGCAAGCCTCGCCAAAGCCGAAGTAGAAAAATTATTAAAAGCTGGCATCATCAGGGAAGTAGCCCATACCGAGTGGTTGGCTAACCCTGTTTTTGTAAGGAAGAAGAACTCGAACAAATGGCGCATGTGTATTGACTTTACTTAATTAAATAAAGCATGCCCGCGAGACCCCTACCCGATGCCCCGAATAGATCAGCTGGTGGATTCCACAGCCGGCTCCGAATTGCTAAGTTTCCTCGACGCTTATTCCGGCTATCATCAAGTATGGCTGAAACGCGAAGACGAAGCCAAGACAAGCTTTATAACTCCTTCCGGAGTATTCTGTTATGTAAGAATGCCTTTTGGTTTGCGGAATGCCGAAGCCACCTTTTCACGTTTAATAGCTAAGGCTCTAGGTCATCAGATAGGCCGGAATGTCGAGGCCTATATGGATGATATTGTAATAAAAAGTGCTCGAAAGCACTAGTGTTGGCGTAAAAGATTACGCTAACAGGTTTCTGTAGAAGAGAAACTAACAAACGAAGTGTTTGCGAAGAGAACGAAGTTTTTCGGACTAGGTTCCCCACGGACGGCGCCAACTGTTGGCGTAAAAGATTACGCTAACAGGTTTCTGTAGAAGAGAAACTAACAAACGAAGTGTTTGCGAAGAGAACTGTTCTAAGCCTCCGAAAGGATAATAACTTAGAATAGTTCGAATGTGTGTATTGAATAACTTGTATTCGGTCCCTATTACAGGGTGAAACGGGGGGTATTTATAGGCCCAAACATTAAGGAAAAGACCTATTTACCCCTCTGTTACAACCGACATAGTGGAAATTATTCGGTACCCTTGATAGGGCTAAAATGGTAAAAGACTAATCTAATGAGAAAGAAGATAAGTCTTCCATCTTAGCTGGCAGAAAAGATCTTGAAAGGCCTTAGTTTGAAGATGTACTCCGAACCAATGTCCATCTTCGTACTTCGAACTTGACTCCGGGTATCTTCGAAGGTGATCGTCTGGGAACCTTCGAATCCGCTGTCTGCCTTTATATTACTTCGGCAATAACCCCGAAGATGAGATATTTTCCCCCAACAACTAGCATAGCCTAGACCTAGCTGAAACATTTGAGAGCCTCCGAGCATGTGGAGTACGCCTCAACCCGGAAAAATGTATATTCGGGGCACAAGCAGGAAAGCTGCTAGGGTACTTAATTTCGAGCAGGGGAATCGAAGCTAGCCCAACACAGATAAGCGCACTACAAAGGATGGCTCCACCAGAGAATTTGAAGCAAGTGCAGAAGCTAGCAGGAAGGCTCACAGCACTTAGCAGGTTCCTGGCCAGGTCAGCAGAGTGGAGCCTCCCAATTTTCAAAGCATTAAAGGGGTCCAAAAGCTTTAGTTGGACACCGGAGTGTCAGAAGAGCTTCGATGATATAAAAGCATACCTCGGAAGATTATCAACTTTGACCGTTCCCCTTCTAGAAGAAACACTGCTCCTATATCTTGCAGCAACAGGTTCAGCAGTAAGTGCAGTATTGGTCCGAGAATTCGAGCTTAAAGGAAAGCTGGTGCGGAACCCAGTTTATTTTGTGTCGGCGGCATTGTCCGGAGCTAAAGTCAGATACTCCGAGCTCGAGAAGTTTGCTTATGCCCTAGTAATGGCCTCGCGAAAGCTAAGGCATTATTTCTTGATGCATAACCTGATCGTCCCTACATCGTATCCTCTTGGAGATATGCTCCGAAACAAAGATTCTATGGGCAGGATTGGAAAATGGGCGGTCAAGCTAGCACCCTTCGGAATCTCCTTCACGGCAAGAACATCTATTAAATCCCAAATCATAGCCGATTTCGTAGCAGAGTGGACTCCATCTGCTATTTGGGCCCCGGAAGAACCCTCCGAAGGTTTATGGACAATATTTTCTGATGGAGCTTATCAAGCATCCGGTGCCGGAGCAGGGGCCATCATCATATCACCATCAGGGCAGAAGGCCATGTATTCTGCGAGGCTCAACTTCAGAACCACTAATAACATCGTCGAGTACGAAGGAATCCTGCTAGGCCTCCGAAAGGCTAAAGCGCTCGGAGCCGCAAGGATAGTGATTAAGACAGATTCCCAAGTCGTCGCAGGGCATGTTGATAAAAGCTTTCAAGCAAAGAATCCACATCTAGCATGATACCTTGAAGAAATCTGCAAGGCCAAAGCAGCATTCAGAGGATTTACAGTTTGGAGTATTCCTCGTGCAGAGAATCAACTTGCAGATATTCTTGCAAAGGCTGCAGCAGGGGCGGTGGACCTTCCAAAGGGTGCTTTCTACGAAGAACTAGCGCAGCCAGCAGCTGTTCAGTTACCCTCTTCGGAAGTACTGTGCATTCCGATTACCGATTGGCGGGCTCCGATTATGAACATGTTGCAAAGTATCATAGACCCTCTCGAAGGTCCAGAAGCCCGAAGGTTGCAAGCAAGAGCTCGAAATTACAAGCTTATCGACAGAGTTTTATACAAAGCTGGAGTGTGTTCACCTCTACTTCGATGCATCTCCCAGCCCGAAGGTCAAGACATACTTCGAGACATCCACGAAGGCTTGTGCGGAGGTCATTTAGCCCCTCGTGCGCTAGCTGGCAAGACGCTTCGGCAAGGGTTTTATTGGCCAACTATAGTAAGAGATGCGGAGGAACCGGTTCGAACATGCCAAGGCTGCCAATGGATGGCAGACGAAGCCATCGCCCGCCAGCCCAGCTTCAAGTTATTGCCCCAGTGTGGCCAATGGCTAGATGGGGCATGGACCTCATAGGACCTTTCCCAATGGCAAAAGGCGGCTTGAAGTTTGCGGTAGTAGCAATCGAGTATTTCTCAAAGTGGGTTGAAGCGGAGCCATTGACAGCTATCAAATCGAGGAATGTGCAAAAATTTTCTGGCAGAACATTATATGCAGGTTCGGAGTGCCAAGGGAGTTGACGGTGGATAATGGAACCCAGTTCGAAGCTGACACCTTCCAAGCATTTTGTGAAGATCTGGGCATTAAGTTGTGCTTCGCTGCAGTGCGCCATCCACAATCCAACGGAGCCGTTGAGCGAGCCAACAGGAACATCCTCTCCGGGCTGAATCGCCGAATCGTTGGCTTGGCCAAGGGGCTGTGGGTCAAAGAGCTCCCTAAAATCTTGTGGTCCATTCGAACCACTCAAACCAGGTCCACAGGTTTCACCCCATTTAGATTACTATTCGGAGATGAGGCCATGACTCCGACGGAGCTCAGAGGTGGATCCCTTCGTGTAGTTCAACCTGGAGACGAAGGTGACGGGAGCACTTCGTTGGATTTGTCAGAAGAAACAAGGCTCCGAGCTGTCGCCAATCTGACTAAGTACCAGGACCACACAAAGACATGGTATGACCCGAAGATAAAGCTAAATGAGCTAAAACCTGGTCATCTAGTGTTGCGAAGTGTAATAGCTCCGGGGAAGCTAGGAAACAAATGGGAAGGACCATATGTTATCTTACGCTCAGGGCGCCCTGGATCATTTAAATTAGCTAATCTAGAAGGGGAAGAGTTGAAGCATGCATGGCATGCGGAGCACCTTAAGCGTTATTTCGCTTAGGGGCTCCTTGTAATCGCTTGTAAAGTTTTCCTTTCTATAAAATAAAGAGAAGGGTTGGATTTTGTTTGCTCTTCGAACATCCCTTACTCCTGATGGACGCATCGGGAGGACGGAGATGCTTGCAGAGTCAAGCAATTTTCTTAAGACCCAGGAAGCTACCTGCGAACCATTGGTTCAAGGGCTCCACTACCACCCTACGGATTCCAGGCTCCGGCTTGTTAGGATCCATAGAAGAGTCTAAGGACTTTAAAAAATAGACTTTCGGCCTCCGGGTACAAAGTATCTGTAAAAGAGCCGAAGGTGGCCACCCTACGGATTCTAGGCTCCGCCTTGTTAGGATCCGTAGAAGAGTCTAAGGACTTTGAAAGCAAACAGATTTTTTGGCCCTCGGGTGCAAACTATCTGTACAAGAGCCGAAGGTGGCCAAACTATGGATTTCATGCTCCGGCTTTGTCAAAGATCCGTGCAAAAAAAAAGAAAAAAAAGAAAAGAAAGAGGGAGTCGCGAGGTAGTAATGCCAAAGTACAAATGATAAGTGTAATTCGAAGCATCCGGTTGTTCGGAGCATCATTGTGCCTGGCGAACCCTTTTCTACAGTAAAGGATCCCCCACCCACAAAGGGGGGTCGGAGGATAGGAACCACACGACATACTTTCGAAGCATTTCACATTAAATCATTATACTTTTACATCAAGAAAAGTTTTTGTCCAAGCCTAGAAAAAATCGAAGACCCTGTCGGCATCTAGAGCTACACCTCCGGCTACTCTGCCCTTCGGAGCTCGAAGCTATCGGCTTGGCCCTCTTCGTTCGAACATTTCTCTTTTTCTTGGAGGCTCGTAGTTTCTTTTGCTCTTCTTGAAGCTCCGCACACGTCAAGAGCCTTTCGGAGTCAGCCTCCACAGGGTCTTCGGCCCGGTACTTCGAGTCGGACCAGTCCATAGGTTCGGAAGAAGAGGATACCTCCGCCTTCTCCTCCTCTTTAATATAAGCTAAGACGTCTTGTCAAACTTCAAGGGTTATCTCCCCTCCATCTCCGCGAGAAACAGAGAAGCGAGAGCGGCGCTAAGGCCTTAAGCCCTCAAGGTTTGCCCACTCCTTTCGGATCTCGTCAGTAATTTCCAATAGTTCGAGGTCAGGGCTCGAAGGGCATGACAAAACCTAAAAAAGAACAGAACACCCAAGACAAGTTTCTTGTTTATAGCTTTTCCATTAATAAAAAGGGCTTTACAAGACTTCGTATACATAATAACCCTAAAAAGCTAGACCTGCGGGTCGGTTGGCGGAGCAGGAATGACAGGGGCTGGCGAGGCAGGAAGCGGTGGCCTTGTTTGCGCCTGCTTCTGCCGGCGGGCTTCGTCGATCCAAGCTTTAGCTGCGACCCTTGTGGTCCGTCTTCCAGGTTGACCGGAAGGCTTCCCAGGCCAAGGCTACATCCGAAGATGGCCGCAGCAAGTCGTCGGACGCGAAGCTTCCAGGGGTCGAACCCCCGACTGAGCCGAGGGGAATCTGAAGAGACTCGAGGTGACGAAGAACCCCGATGCCGGCGCACTGCCCGGAGATTTCTCCGTACCGAATGCCGGAGTTCATCATCAGTGACGAAGCCACTTGGATCCTTTTCAGCTTCCGGTCGAGGGGCTCAAGGGTCGCAGCAGAAGACGAAGGGCACATAGTGCCGAAGTACTCCAAGGTACCCTGAAGGGCCTCCAAGGTACGTTCCGCTATGCCAGAGTTCTTCTTCTCCGCTGCCTCCAGCCCTACAGCAGTCGCAGATACCTCGGCCACCTGGAGCATTAAAGAGCTCTTCTGGGCCATTGCCTGGTTGAGAGCCCCCTGGAGCTCCACCAACTGCGCACTCAAAGCAGCAGCCGCTTGGCGGAGCCTTTAAACTTCCGCCCGAAGGACGACGCGCTCAGTCTCGACCTCTTGGGCAGAGGAGCGAAGCGCGTCACTGTCTTATCACGCTATCCGGAGGGCTTCGTCGAATGCTGCCCTAGCCCTCCGTTCCACTAGGGTTTCTTCCTCCAGCTTGATGGATCTCTCGTTGGAGTCGTTAAGAGCTGTCTAGAGGGTAGTAACCTTCCTTTTGAGGCGATTAATCTCAACCTCGTTGGAAGTCGCTGCCGCTCTAGCAAGGACAAATTGCTGCAAAAAGAGCAAGTAAGTACCGAAGTATTTATGATCACTAATGCGAAGTAGCTGTGGTGTTTTTTTTCATACCTAAAGGGCAGCCCTTTCGAGGGCTATGTTGAGGGTCGAAGCCCTAGCCTCGCTCAAAACGGAGACCAAGTCCGAATTGGCGATATCCTAGCTTTTCTCTGCCAGGGGCTCCATGAGCCTTCGGAGGCCCTCCCGTTGCTCCAAGAATGGAGCCAGCAGAGGAAGCCAAGATAAGGCTTGATGGTCATCTGCTGTGGCTTCATCCTCCAAATTGCCGACGGAGGTTGTTGCAGGGCCAGGAAGAAGGCCGAGGCTGGATATGCTCTTGCCTCTCCCCGGCACGAAAGAAGGCAAGGAGGGCGAAGCAGGGATACCCCGATCATCGGCAGCTACCCCTTCGACCAAAGTCGCGTCAGCAGGAGCAACCTCGACCGTCGGAGCCGCCACCATAGGAGCGATCTCCGCCGCCAAATCTGCTCCGAGGGGTGTATCCTCCACTCCGACGGGCGCATCCTCCACTCCGATAGTCGCATTCTCCGCCACCAAGCCTGGAGCGTCCGAAGGCGCAGGAGGGTCCACTCGGGCGGCAGCCTCCGAAGATGCTGGGACTTCAGGCGCCGCTGGAGCATCGATGCCTTTAGAGGTACCTATTTTGTCAAACAAAATTAATAAGTATATTGCAAGGAACAATTTGCGGGTATTAGTCACAAAGAGAGCTTCGAGGAGTACCTTCGGAGGCCTCGTGAGGTAGGATCGCTGGATCCTCTAGGACCTCGTACATCTGAAGGATGTCGGCGAAGTCATCTCCCGAGGCCCTCTCCTCCGCATTCCCTGCCGGAGCCACGACTTCCGCCGTAACCGCTTCAGGTGTGGGTGAGTTGAGAGTGGCAGACCCCGACTCCACATGTACGACGACGGGTGCAGGGGGAACTGTCGGGGTTACGCCTGCTACCTCCCTAACGTAAGTTCCAGGAGGGACCTCCCCTAGATCTTCATCGTCATCCAGGAGATAGGTCTCGAAGGCTGACGCTATCTGAGCGTCGGAGTCCTCCATCTCCTCGGAGGCCGAGGTCCGAGCGCCCGGCGACGAAGCTGACGAGGCAGGCGTCAACCGCGAAGGGGGCTTCGCTACTTTCTTCTTCTTGGGCGGCTGCTTGCTGGCTTTCTTGGATGGTTCAGCAGTGACCTTCCTTTTTCGAGCAGCCACTCCGGTCGAGGCGAAGTCAGGAAGAGGAGGGGGCTCCATCCCGAGAACTCCCCACACTTTGTTGGAACGCTCCCAGTGTCCCACCAGCTCTAGTCTCTTTTGCTTTTTGGCCACCGAAGGGGCTCCGATGACTCGTTCGGTGGCTCGAACTATGTCCTCCAGAGCCAACACCAGAGGAGTCGCTGAAAGAGAAGGGTATGATATCGTAAATATAATTGTTTCCTTCATCTAATATGATGCTGCAGGAAATAAAGTCTTACCTAGGTTTCGGAGATCTCCCTCCGAGGCCTGTTGAAACACGATCAGCCAGTTAGCTCCGAGGGGAGGGATCCGAAGGGCGATAAACTCTTCGGCCAGATCGCGCATACTCATGCGGCGAGCCACTGAAGTGAGCAGCCCTAGCCTCGTCGAGAGCAGGCTAGGATTCGGGGAGATCTCCGCCTCCTTCCCGAACCAAATCTCCTGGAGAGGACCTGCGAGGGGGGAGTCCTCTCCGACTTCGGCGTAAAACCACCGAAGTATCCAATTGGTGTACCATCTGTCATTAATGGCCTTTGCAGGAAAATGAAGGGCATGCTCCCTCCGCAGTTGGAAATTGACGCTGCCGAAAGCTATGGTCACCTTAGAATCCACAGGCCCGTCCTGTGGCTTCGGCTGGCATATGGCCTCGTGGGTCGCGGCGAAGATTTCGGAGCGCCCCTCACATCCCTCCGCCCGGAGCGCCCATTCAAAGACGGCTAGGCGTGCAATGGCATTGGGAGACAGTTGAGGTAAGGTTATGTGGAACAGGTCTAGTACCTCCTCCAAGAAGTCCACGGCTGGAAGCCCCAAGCCTGCTTCGAAAAACGCTTCGAAGACCACCACCTCCCCGCTTTGTGGCCTTGGAGTTGATTCCAGTCCAGGGACCCGAGTCCTCAAACCGGCGCCTAGTTTCCCGTCCACGACCTCTTCAATGGACTCGGCGGTGCTCACGGATTGACCGATGAGGAAGCTTTGGGCGATTTTCTTCTTGGAATCGGTTAATCCTTGTCTTTCCCTTTTATAACCGCTCGTCGGGTGCTACTCTTCGATTGCTTTCACACTGCAGTTTCGGCTTCTATCGCTGGCAAGTGGGTCCAGTAAATGGAACGACGAGCAACCGCCATAAAAATCGACCGTTACCTTTTACAGTGTGTAACGGTTACTTGTGCCGTAAAGACTATAATCAAACGGCTCTTCACGATGTTTGCGCTCCGAAAACGGTTTTCTTCCCAGTACGTGTTCCCATCGCGTAAGGAACCCGAAGGGGGAGGTTCGAAAACTTTGGATTCGAAGTCCTCTGTGAGCTATAACATGTTCAAATCTCCTTTAAGTCTTAAAAAATAGAAATGTTCCTTTCGTATACTGCCTTCTTTCTAAACAGGTTAACTACAGAGAGGCATATTCGAGGGGCTACTGTTGGGGGAAATTACTCCATTTTCAGGACTTAAAGATTAATAGTTCAAAGGCTAAGAAGGGCTCCGAAGCTGGTGAGCCGTCGTTCGGAGGTAGGGGCGTCAAGCCGAAGGGTGCAGCGATGCGAAGCCTCGATGAACCCTCCGAATGGGAGATAAAGGCCCCGAAGCTGAAGTACAAGATTGATGAGATGTTTGGCTTATCCATCTGCCTTGTAGTGTTTTACCTTTTATAACCTTGTTCCTGGCACCGAATAGTTTCCAATATGTCGGTTGTAATCTAGGGGTAATTAGGTCTTTTCCTTATACATTTTTACCTATAAATATCCCCCTCTATACCCTGTAAAGGGGATGGCCCGGAACAAGTTATTCAATACACACATTCGGACTACTCGAGCTATTATCCAACTCGGAGGTTCGAGGCAGTCCTACAGCACAAACTCTTTGTTTGTTCGTTCTTGATCTCAGAGAACCTGTTGGTGTAACTTTTGCGCCAACAGATAGAAACAAATGGATTTGAATATTTTTATATACAAATACAAAACGGATATTTCAAATATGTATATATATTCGTATGTTTACTCGGTTTAACTCGAAATGTTCATTGTTTCACAAAATTTCTAAAAGTTCAAAGTATCAAATATAAAAAATTAGAATATAATTAATAATAAGCAATGATGCACAATAAACCATACACAAACTAAGTTTTTAAATAACGCTAGCTAAAATTCATGTATGATAACTTTTTTGAAATATTTTCAAAATTTTATCATAGTATCTACGCATAATATTCTTATTTTTCAGATTTTATTTGATTTATTTTAGAATTAAAAAATTCTTAAGCTCCACATTACCGAGGCGTAACATAAATTTTTAAAATTTCTTTAAATTTAGTGGGCAAGAACTAAAAATGGACACAAAATAGTGAATATTTGTTCTATAAATTTTAGTGCATTATTTTAGGTACTTGCAGTTCAAATTTCACATATTTCAATTTAAATCCTAGAAACACAATTAATGAGTTAAAAATAGTAAACAGATCTAGAAAAATACAAAACATTATATAGAATGAGATATGTTGTATTTTGATTATAAAAAAAGTTTCAAGTTCGAACAAAGATTTAACCATCAATTTATTTTCAACCATATCCTATTTCTTCTCAAAACTCTAATTCCTCTCAAGAGAATCTCAAGTTTCTTAACATCATGTATGATAATTTTCTTTAGACATTCTCAAAATTTTATTAGTGTTGGTGTATTTTTTCGTCACACGCGTGGCCTGGGAGATCTACTTAACTCTAGTGTATGTCCTATAATCTTAGAAAAAGAAGGTTCTGAGTGTGCCAATATGTTTGACCTAGCAACTGATAAGGAATCATAAATAATAATATTAGTAACAACGCTGATCGGCTATCAAGACGATGACTGTGGAGAGAATAGAATAAACAGGAATAAACGCGCCTATCGGCCATGGGGCCGATGACCACGCCCATGCTATCGGGCTGAAAACTCTATCGACCGGTAATATAACATCTTTGTACAATTGGGCCGATGAGTGCCTCCCATACGAAGATGGAATATAGCGTGGAAGCAAAGATAACCTATCGTCTTGTACTGTGATAGAAACCAAACTCAGCATACCAAATAACATATTCATATTATTAAATCACTGTAACTATAAGATCAGACCTAACCGAGATAGTCGCTAATCACGATAAATCAATGATCGACACTTCAACGCATCGAGCATACTTTATTTAGATGAATGGCATATAGCATGAACAAGATACAATAGATCACAATTTTAGACTTAACCGATGAAGCCTCAAACTATGACACCTAATTCACATCAATCTAAGAGGTCAAAACTGATGCAGCCTTAGACCTAGCAAAATATACCAAGATAAACTCGACGATCACACCGATCAAGCCGATACCTCAAGAGATCGATACGATGCAGCCTCAAAGAACTAAACCTTAATTGATGTGACTGCCGAGGTGCGGGACTCGCCTCTTCTCTAGAGATTGAGATAATGTAGCCCGGTTCCAAGTGCCAAGTCCCACCGGGATTAACCTTGGGAATCAAAGGGTGGCGATGTGCCGAAAGTAGTAGTTTGTTGTGGTTGATTGTGTGTCTCTAAACCTAGCTAATTAGATACATATTTATAGTCCAGAGACTTGTCGTCCAAGTAACCCATATGTAATCGATTTTGGATCATCTTTATCTTTTCTCATCTTCATCGCCTCCTACATATCCGGTCATATCGTAAAAAATGGACGGGCTTCTTTGACCACATTTGACTGAACCTCTTTTGACTTTTATTGACCGTGTGACATCCTTGGTGGACCTGGGATCTACTAAATCTTGACGTCAACATATGCCCCCTAGTTTCGAAGCATTAAATGGCTTCTGATGCTTCAAAATTACCGACCATCATCACCCCTTGCTATCACGTCTTTTCAAACATCTAACCATGACATATTTTCACACTCATTAATTGTAGTCGGAACCCTTCATTTTCTAGTACTTTATAAAAATTTTCCGAGGGTCCCGACTTCATATAACTTTTCTTCTCTCTTTTTGCTTCTTCTTCTCCGACCATTCACAACTGCGATGGGTGTCACTTGGTCTGACACATCTACTTTTTATTTGTGATGGCATCAGACCAGGTTTCATCCCACATAGTTTTGTACTGGTACTTTTCAAACTAAATATTTGGTTCCACAAAACCCGGGCCTGCAAAGATCTTGGCGTTTCAAACGTTGTACGTGGTTCCCACCAAATCCAGTGGGATCAGTTTGACCTGGCTGACGAGGAGTCGCCCTTTGCTTTATAAGTATCCCTGGTCACTCCACCTTTCTTATTCACGCTTTCTATCCACTATTCACTTTAGCCCTTGAGCTCGCGGCCATCTTCTTCCAGTACTACTTGCGACCACCACCGCTCGTCATCTTCTTCTTCTTTGTCGACCCCGCACTTCAGCAACACCCGCAATGGCCACCATCAACGTGATCCCCAAGGTGAGTCTTCAGCATTCCTCTCTTCACCGTTCTTCTTGATTTGTCCGCCATTTTTCGTCACTTCTCTCCTCTTCTTACTGTTCCTCTCTTACTTTCTTCCCTGTAGAACTTGTGGAAGCAGGTTTCGATCCCCATCGCTAGCCACACAACCCACCACTTCCTAGGTCTGATGGGTAACCCTGATCCCGTCGACATCATAAACACGAAAACCAATCAGATCCCATTTAAGTTTTCCTCCATGCTTTCTTTCTATTGGCACCTTAGTTTTAGGGCCTTTCCTTCCCTGCTTCCTGGTTGGCGCGATTGGTACCTTAGGGTATTGGTTGTTAACCACCCATCTTGGGAGGAAATCGACATCGGCCACTGTATCGGCCTCTCACTCGCCGAACCTTACAAGAATGAGCTGCTTCTCGCCGCCCGCTTGCTATTTCTAGTCTGATACCCTTAATGCCTTTGCTTTTGAGCATGGTCCGATGAGTCCAATTTTGCAAGATGTTCTTGCCTTGACTTCTCTTGGCATCATTTCCCCTTGCAATCCTCTTTCTTTTCACTCCAAGACGACCCATCACCTTCGTGTAAAATCTACCAGCGGTTGGGGTAAGTATATCATGAAGCACAACAAGAAAACCGACCCCATCAAAACCGAGGAACACGTGGCTTTCCTCAACCTTTGGCTAGAGTGGTTTGTGTTATGTGGATCCACTCTGGGTCCCACTTCCCACCTCCAATTCATGGCCGAGCAACTTGATGCCAAAAAGAAAATCCCCATCAGGTCGATACCTTCTTGGTGCCACTTATCATCTTCTTCATCAGGTATCGGCCAAGCTATCGACTGGCAAACTTGTCGGTCACTTCGGCGGTCCCTTGTGGTTCCTGCAGCTCTGGCTCAATGTTTATACTACCGAAGTGGCTGGTGACTCCCCCTTGCTTTGATGGAGTTCCCATCCGATTACCCTGAATCGGTTGATCCATCTTATCATTAGTGTTCCTCTCTGGGCAAGGCGGTCACCTATTAGTCTACTTTCCGGATGTCTCCTGACTCCTTGAGCCTAAGATTCGTCGTGTTTTATTGTGGCTTCCATGATGAGAGGACTGTTTGGATCACATACAAGTCCATGTCCGAGTATGAATACCCTTGTGGGTTCCTCTTGGTCGATGTGTGCCTAAACGAGAGATCCACCAAGATTTTCAAAACCTTGATTAGTCCCTGCCTCCCGCCCATCAACTTCACTACCTATCGAGACTCCCACCCTATCTATTCTTCATCGGCCAAATCCAAGTTCGTGAAGAAGTGGGAGATGACCCAGAGTATGATCAACTATCTCGGGTGGCCGACCAAGTACCTTACAGTGATCTTGCCCCCTGGTCGGATTGTACCATTAGCTCTATTGGCTTCATCGACTGGTGGGGTGAATGGATGTTGCACCTGTTCAATCGGCACTCGAGGATGTACTGTAAGAGGTTGCATCCTGGCTACGTCGATGATTCCTCGTTGGTAAACACATCTCCCTTGACTTTCTTTTATTTTGCTTGCTGCTTTGTCCCTTATCCTTTTATCATGTAGTAGGACAGCGTGGATGCTCTACCAGTGAGTCTAAGTGGCCAGCCGATCGAATATGGACCACCATTGGCCACTAGCGCCTTGGTAGCTGGGCCCCTACCTCGACGGAATTGCTCGCCAAGAAGTGAGTCAAAATCCTAACGCACAAGCGTAAGGCACCGGATGTGGGGGCAAGTCAACCCACTAGAGCCCGATCTGGCTAGGTACTCTTTCTGACTTGTTTTTTTGTTGTGCCTAGTGAATTTTTATCCTCCCTTTGTAAAATGTATCTTCTTTTACTTTAGATGTCGTCACCTGCTCCTCCGGCTAAGCAAGACACGGTTGTCGCCGATGTGCCTCCATCGGCTCGGGTATGTTTGCATCTTTGTACTATATGCTTGCTTTGCGTTCCTGATGTCTAATGCTTTTTGTTGATCAGCCTTCTTCCCCCGTCGTCATGCCTCTTCATGCAGCTCCTGATCGGACGGCCGACGACCTGGCCGGTGCCAAATCAACCCTGCCCGTTAGAGGTGCTACGACGGAAACCAACATTGGAGTCGATACGCCAGGGGTCATACCTTCTGATTCTAGTGTATCGACCAATGTGGCTGATGCGGTCGTGACAGCATGAGTCAATGCACTGGAAGTCATGGCAGTTGACGTTGGGGTTCCCCTTGCTCTGAGCCAAAATCAGCTACTTTGCTCACTTTATATCTTTGTTGCCTTCTGTATAGCTAACATTGGTCCCAAATGCAACCGATGTCGAATGTAGTGGGATCATCTACTCCCCAAGGTAGTATTGGCGAAGAGGGATCACACAACCTCCCGTTGGCTGAAGATGATGCCGCTGCTTCATCTGCCGATAGCGTTCTGCGATTGGCCGCCCCTGCCAAGGCTGCTAATGTGAGTACTTCACACTTATTTTCGCAATTGGGTTGGCTTCTGTTTAACTTTCTTTCTTCTTTCAGTCCTTTGCCTGGCAATTCCCCTTCAATATCAGGCCATATCTGGAGGATGAGGATGTCATTGGTGCCCCTTCGTCGGCTACGACTCAACTGTTCCTGGTGGTGAAGGATGTGTTGTCGGACCTACTGCATTGTCTAGAAGACCCATTGGAGATTCTAGTCAATGACTCAGGGCCGATACGAGGTCTCTTCAACAACGTCCTAGACCGCCTCTCGCCGAAGCTAGTCGACGCTCTTACGCTGGTTTCGTATCTAGAATTCCATCAGCCAGACGTGCAGCGGGCGGTGAAGCAAATGGCCGATCGTGCCAGCCATGTGTTGCAGCGGGAGGCAATTAAGGTCCACAACAAAGCAGTGCTCACTGAGAGCACCCTTCTGGATGGCATCCGAGATGGGTCAACCGCCACGTCGCTGGAACTTGATCAGCTACGGGCGGAGGAGGTTGATCTGGTGTCAAAGCTACACGGGGCCCGGACGAAGATTGCCGAGAAGGAAGGTGCTCTTGCCTCCTTCCCGGCTCGGATCGAGGCCCATAAGAGATAGCTTGCCGGCGCCGTCTGCCAAGTGCAGCGCCGACACCGCTCCCTTCAAGATGTCCCCAGATCAGATGTCGAAGACCGAGCCATCCTTCGAAGCATTGACACGATTAAGTTGCGGGCGATCGAGGCTATCCGTCAGGCTTTTCTGTAACTTTGTGTAGGACTTTTGACTTGTAACCTGAAATGATATGCTTTGCAATACATTTTTCATTGATCCCTTAATTGATTTTGAGATTTTTGTGCCTAAGGTCAATGCTTCATCATCAGCCGTCTAAAGGCGATACCATCGGTATCGGCTGTCTTGCACGTAGTCCTTTAGGCATTTATACAAACACTTGGGAAATATTTCTTCAAGTACTGCCCATTTTAAGGCTTTCCCGAACACTTCTCCATCCAATCCTTCGAGCAAATAGATCTTTCCAGGCACCACTCGATGCACTCGAAATGGCTCTTCCCAATTAGGAGACCACTTACCGAACCGATTGTCCTTAGACCTGATTGGTAGGATAAGTTTCCACACGAGTTCTCCTTGTTCAAATGACTTTGCACCACTTTCTTGTTATAAAACCTGGCAACCCTTGCTTTGTTTTCTTCAATCTTCTGAGGGCTCTCAATCGGATCTACGCCAGATCGTCTAGACCATCTATCATTAGATTATAATAATCATCGGTTGTGAGTTGATCTTGTAATGTAATCCTTCTCGAGCCGATGTTATTTTCCCATAGTAGTACTGCTTCATGGACATATACTAACTAGTGTGGTGGTACTCGAGTGGATCCGTGTCACGCCATCTAATAAGCCCAGAGTGCTTCTGATAGGGACCGATGCCAACACTTCAGTTGCTCATTTATCTTGCGCTTTATTAACTTGATCAAACTCTTGTTGGACGCTTCAGCTTGACCATTAGCCTGTCCATAATATGGTGATGAATTTAAGAGCTTGATCCCTTGATCTGTGGTGATGGTCTGTGGAATCCCAAACCAATATATTATGTGTTCTCTGATGAACTCAATGGCATCGGCAGAAGTAACCTTTTGAGTGGAACGACCTCTACCCATTTTGTAAAGTAGTCAATGGCTGCAATATGAACTTGTGTCCTTTAGTTGACGCTAGGTAGATTTGGTCGATCATATCGATGTCCCATCCTCTGAAGGGTTAGGGTTTGATTATCGGGTTCATTGACAATGCGGGTGCCCTGTAAATAGCTCCAAACCTCTGACAGTCTTTCCACCCTTTATAGTATTTTATGTAGTCCTCCACCATAGTCGACCAAAAGTAAACTACCCTCCGAAGCAATCATTAAATTTTTTTGGCCAACTGGTGGGTTTTGTATATGTCATCATGTACTTCACACATTACCACCTTGGCTTCTTCAGCGCTTATGCATTTAAGGAAAACACCATCAGTTGTCTGATGATACAAGTCTTCCCCGAAAAGAACATATCTCATCGCTTGATACTTGAGTTTTCTTGGTGCCGATGTTGAAGGATTTTTCAAGTAATGAATGATATCGTACCTCCAATCATCGACTTCTATCTCTGTGATCTCCACATTGATCAACCCGACCATCGGCTTGTATCCTAACGTCCTTTTGGCCAAGTCGTTTGCTTTTGAGTTCTGCTCTCTCGGGATATGAGTAAGTGTGAAACCAAGGGTGGTTTCTGTCTGTATAATGAGTGATTGACAAGGATGAGCGGTTGATCGATTGGTTGAATGTTGGGTTGTGTGCATCGAAGGGTTCGATGTACGAAAGAGGTTTGTGTGCCGAGGGTTTTGGTGGTGCATCACGTTCTTGTTTGGCTTGTCTTGGATGTGCAGGGTGGAGATGCTGACCAACTGCCAATGGCGAGAGATCGAGGGTCAAGTGGGGAGCTCGATGCTGAAGGATCAGGGAGGGCCGGGTGAAGTTGGAGAAGATCTCAAGAGTGCATGAAAAGACTGAGCAACACTTGGACGGATGGATGGAAGCGACGGCGTGATGACCGGGTCTGCGAGAGGGAGGCCAGGGAAAGTATTCAGGCGGCTCGAGGGTATCGAGAGCGGAAGTGGCTTGCTGGTGCTCGGAGTCGCAAAGCGGTGTCATGAGTCGAAAGGTTGAGAGGCTTTATCGGTTTTTGATGAAAACCATCACATATCTAGATTTGCTAATTTCAATAATTAGGAGTCTTGTTGTTTTGAGTCATTTAGAGTAATGTGTGAACTTTTAGTATTTTTCAGGATTTTCCAATTTTGAAAATATATTAAAAGTGTTGAGTCAAGTAGGAGAGGTATTTTAGGTTTTTCCATTTCTGAAAATGGGTCTTGTCTCTATGTATATTTCTGAAAAAATTGGAGGACCTTGATGTAATGTTGGCTTTTTGGGTATGGCTATAAAAGGAGCCACATACCTAAGGAGTTGGCAGCTTTTGAGAGGATATCCAGAACTTTCTTGGCTGGTCATTTGGATCAAATTTTGTTGCTCACAAAATATTGAGAGAGAGGATGCGCTACAGGAGAATCGGATGAACTTTTCTGATCTGCAACAGGGTTGTCGGCGCTACTGCAGCTCGTAAGGCTCAATCAGGTTTCAGCGTAGGATTGTTTTGGTGTTCCTCTGATCTTCTGATTTTTTCGCTGGGATTTCTTGGAATTTTGACAAGTGCCTCACGCTTTTAATCCATGGATGAACAACTCTCAATAGTGCTGATTCTTTTGAGAATCAATCTCCAGAACTTTATACCAGCAGAAATGTTTTCTCCAAGTCACTATTTCTTTTGTCAAGAACCTAAACAGTGATCAGGTGGAGAATCTGTTCTTCTTCAGCAAGTTCTTCTGGATCAAGAATGGCTTCTGTGCATCATCTTCTAGGGATTCTTCAAGAAGGTATTCTGCTGTGTTTAGTGATTTAGTTTTCATTTCTGAGCAGGTAAATCTAGTTGTTTATCTCATGGCTGTTTTGAAGTTCTAAATCTGTATTTCCTGTTTTGATTGATGCTGAAATCATAATTGAAGGGTGATCTTGTCTTTTCTACTGAAGTATTTGAATCAAGCTATATTCTCTTGGATGAAGCATGCCTAAAAAGTTTTTGATTTCTGAATACTTCATGAGTCTGATGTTGTATTACTGTGAACAGTAATTACTGGCTAAGTGATGTGTTTGAGTAAAGATCTTCAGATTCTTGAGTTATTTTGAGTTGATTCATTTTCAGATTGAGGTTTAATTCATCATGATGATAAACTGATTAAAGTCTTGAGAATTGAATGTCATATATTCAGCTTATCAACAGAATATTATCATGAACAGTATAGATTGCTGAAAGTTTTTGAAAAAACTATCTTGTTCTTTTCAGTATTTGAAAAGTTCTGAAACAGTATTGCTATTTCATACTTTATCTGAAGAGTACAAGTTAGAGTCATTGATTCTGTTCTGAACTGAGTTGCTAAAATTGCTTTTGTGTGTACCAAATTTTCTGAATTCTGTAGTTTGATGATCAGCTACAGTTCTTCAGATATTTTATGATCTTGAGTTGAAGCTGATATTTGTCATTTGATATTCAGTCCTAGCATTGTATTTTGTGAACCATCTTCATTCAAGAATCTGTGAAGCTGAAGTAGAATACAGTTTTCAGATTAATACTGTTTTTCATCAAATTTTCAGCAAAAGTTGTGTTATGATGTTCTAACTGTTTTGATACAATTCAGAGGATTTGAGGTTGCAATTTTTCACTAAAAATGGAGGATTGTATCCAGCTCTAAATCTCCTAAGAATCATTTCACTTTAGTTTGCCAGTTTAATCTCAAGACTCTCACTGAACAGAACTGAATTGCAGATTGTTTTCTGTTGTTTGAAGCTGATAGTAATTTAAACTTAAAATTGAACTCTTGCTTGAATTTGTTCTGTTCATTGATCATTCACTTGATGACAAGACTTCTGAATCTGATGAAAGTTTCTAAGGGGGATGTTTAACTAATCTGATTGAAATATATTTCAGGAGTGAATTCTCTAGTTCTGAACAGTACAACTTTACCACATTGCATTCTCTGAGATTCTGATTTGAATTCTATATTGTTGCTACAATCTGTTTTCTGAATTCAAACAGTGAATATTGTTCATCATCTTGTGAATTTCAGAAGCTGCATTTTCAATTGAGTCTATTTGAATCTATTTAAATTGTATTTGATAGACTGATTTGAATCTGCTAGTACTATTCAACATCAAGCATGTTTCAGAATTAGTAGTTTACAACTGAAATCTGTTTGGATTAATCTGAATTGATTTGATAGCTGATTTGAGTCTGTTTGATGCTGTTTATACATCTAGAGTATAGTTTACAAATTAGAACTATTCTGTATTCTGTATTCTGTAATTCTGAATTGAGTTCTAGTGTAATACTGAAATTTGTTTTTAGATTTGGTTTCATTTGATTCTGTCCAACTCTGAAACCACTATTCATTTTCAGAAGTCTGTTTTCAGTGTCAGATTATGAATTGAGCTCATTCTTGAATATGCTGAAACTATGTTGTGAGTTTGAATATATATTTGCTGATCTGTGAAAATCAAAGATTGCAACGTGATCTAGATCCTCATAATTAGTTCTGAACTTTTATTGGCATTTGAAATGTGTGTATGTGCAGATCTGAATTCATATTTTTGAGTACATGTCCAAAGACCATAGAATGAATCTGTAAACCTCATTTGAGAGTGTTTTGATCTTTGTCAACAAATCAATCTCCGATATCTTCCTGTCGACAAACCAATTGACGATCTAGGCAGTGAACTTCGGAGCTTCAGTTTCTGACAGAATAGTTCGACCGACCAAACTCCGAATTAAGCTGAATTGCAATTTTCAATCAAGTGGTGCTCAAATATTGTACTGATTGGTTTAAATTTGAATCTAAAATTTTGGAGGTACGTTGGGTGTTTTGAAAAGGCCATCTAATTCACGAAAATTAGTTAAGGCATCCATTCACCACCCCCTCTAGTCGCCATTCCGATCCCACAGTAAGAGTTACGCTTCGGAAGCTTGACATTATGGCTTGGCACCGGTCATGATATTATTTCAACATGTTGTCCTTGCATTCGTACTCGTTAACAACTGCCTCATTACTAGTAGAGAGTCCCCCATGATTTCTATTGTATCGACGCCCACTTCTTCTAATAGGTGTAACCCCTTCAATACTGCTTCGTATTCGGCCTAGTTATTGGTGGAGAAAGGTTTGATAGTGTATGCGAATTCAAATGATGCCCATCGAGGGGAGACAATTACTAGGCCTATACCACATCCATGCTGACACACCGATCCATCAAAAATGAAGGTCCATGGTGTCAACTCAACGGTCTTGCTTCTAGTCAACTCTACGTTTAGCACCCCCATCGTTTTCGATGAATTGCCGCCAAAGTCCCTCAGTACCATATTAGTTTTGATGAGGTTCTATGGCCCTTTTCCTAGCTTCTGAAAGGTGGAATATGGCATCAAGTTGACGGTCGCACCTCCGTATATCATCATCTTGGACATTAGCTTACTGTTGACTAGGCCCTTGATGTAAAGAGATCTCAGGTGCCGATGCTCGTGATCTTCTAGCCTGTCAAATACTGCCAGTTGTGGGGTCAACACCAGCTAAGCCATTGTATCGACTTATTCGGTGTTGGCCTCAGGGGTGGCCCGATACTCTGTAGGGAGGAAGAAAACCATGTTTACCCTTGTGTATTTTTTGTCATCGTGATCAGTCTTGTCCTTCACTCGCCATTCACTTTTAATTCTTCGAGGCCAATCAGTCTCGTTCTTGTGGCTCTATACCTTCAGTTCCCTCTACTACAGCCGTTGTACTCTCCTCTTCTAATTCTTTGTGAATATCCCACTGGGACACCATTATGGCTTTCGTGCGGTGGTGCCGCCATTGGTCGATTGACAATTTTCCTTGGCGTTAATGGGCCCAAGCCTTTCAAGTATCAACACCCTTGGCAGTGATAACCTTCAATGGGTGGCCAACCTTTCCTGACTATGTGGCCTTGCCGTGTCAGTTCTCAGATCATGGTCGCCCTGCCACTTGTCTTCGCTACTGCACTCAGGGCAATTATACATCGATGGAAAGCGGGGCCCTTCATTCTAGCAGAACCTAAAGAACTCACAATTCCAATGCAGGTTAAATCATGAGTACTCGTGATCATCCTTGCTATCCATATTTTCTCTTGTCTTCTTCCCATATTTTCCTATCAGACCCGAGAAAGTGACGCTACTGTTGGTTCACCTGCTCTTCTTCGTGTGTCGTTCATTAGCACGGTGCGCATGCACCATGTTGACCAGGAAGGGGTGATCGTCGATGTTAATTGCCTTTTTCCCGTCATCGAACTTGATTCGGCCTTGCTCCACGGCCAATTGGATCCGCTGTCTAAACACTTTGCAATCGTTATTGTGGTGAGACGTGGAGATGTGCCACTTACAGTATTTCTTCTTCTTCGTCAATTCATTGATAGGTGGTATCACATGGTTAGGTGGCAACTGGATCTTCTTTTCTTTGAGAAATAGATCAAATATCTTATCGGCCTTGCAGATGTCGAAATCATACTTCTCTACTTTATCAGTTGGCTTCACCCATGGACATGCGATATGTTTCTTGTTCCTGGTCCATTTGGCCAAATTGACCTCCGCATCGGACCCGCTGTCCTCATCGGAGTCCGAATGGGATGCATGAGCATATACCACCTTCTTCTTATATCTATCCCTTTTTGCTTTCTTGAATCGGCTCTCATGGGCTGATACCCGTTGTACCAGGTGTGATAGGCTCTCAAACTCCTGCGATGAAAACCTTTCCTTTGTTGGGTTTAGGAGCCCCTGGAATGCTAGCTTAGTTAGTTGCGCGTCACTGAGGTTTAGGCTATAGCACCTACTCCTCACATTGTGAAACCTCTGCACATAATCTTGGACCGACTCGTCCATCTCCTGCTTTACTACTGTCAAATCGGTGAGCTTCATCTCGTGTATGTCGGCGAAGAAATATTTATAAAAATTCTTCTCCAGGTCTGCCCATCCTCTAATAGAGTTCTGTGGGATCGGAATAGGCGACTAGAGGGGGTGAATAGGCGCCTCGACAAATTCTCATGAATTGATGGCATGTTTAGATCATCCAACGCACCTCTAAAAAGATTACAGAAGCACAACTGATGATCACAGTACAAATCCAAACCAATATCATGCAATTTGAACTGTTCTTCTAGATCAGAGTTTGAAATGACGAAGTACTTCTGTCGAAGATTGGTTTGCCAATTTACAGTGTCTAGATCGCAATTGAAAGTCTGACAGAGAGCTATCGTCCCACTGATGTGCCGATAGGGTTCAGAATTGGCAAAAACAGACAGAAAATCAACTTTAGCAATTTGAATTTGTTCAAATCATGATTAATCACTCTGAATTGATAATCTGGATGATGAACAGTACACAGGTAAAGTTCATACAACAAAAAGAAAACTCTGACAAATACTTCTTGATGATAGCAAATCAGTACAGTAAAGTTCAACAAAAAATGCAAATACTCATAAACAGGTATTAAGTCAATTGGACTGCTTTTGCTTGATATATTTCTTTCATCCTAGAGTACTCAGCAATAGAAAATAAGACATAAGATCATTTGCTGAACATTCAACACTAACAAAATATCCTTGTGATAATCTAAACTATACAGTTCTTCATCTAGAGTAAACACTCAAGCAACCTTGACACAAACAGGTACTAGAACAAGTGTAATTCAGCAAAAATTGGTAGCTAAGCAGTACCTAAAATTGTACAGATCACACACATCTGAACATAGCATATGTATTAGTTTAAACAAGGAAGAACAACTTCAAATATCTTGAAAGCTAGAGTCCAACAACTCTGATCAAACTGAATACACCAGTATACTTTCAGGAAGAATCACACGAAATAAATCAGCAACAGTAGTCTCTTAACCAATCAAAGCACAAAATGTTTGATGATGGACTGAGATTCTTTTTACAAGAACTACTGCTTGCTGTCTGATTTGTTCAACCCAAAAAATGCAGAACCTGATTTGGTGCTAGTAATTCTAGTGTTCAGCAAAAACAAGAACAAACAGCCAAGGAAGGCTCTGTTTATCCTTGTAGCAAGAAACAGAAACCTTCAATCACAACAATCTGAGTAAACTCCAACTAAATCCGTAAGAACAAACTCAAAGAACATCACCCAAATGTTCCATTTCCAAGAAAAACCAGTCTCAAAAACCAAGAATCAAACTGCAGTCAAATACCAGAAATTGAAGCTTAAGAACCAGGAAGGAAATGTTTCTCAAATCAATCGGAACAGTGCATGCACCTAGATTCTGCTAGAGGTGGCGATGCTGTACTACTTCAGGAACACATCGCTGATGATGAAGTATTCCTGGCGGCAGCCCTATTGCATATCCGGCAAGCAACAGATTGTTGGCTGGCAAAATGAACAGCAAACAACAATCTGGCGGCTTCGATTCTGTAGCAAAACCAGAGCGATATTGTTGTTGTTTGCTACGACAAAAAGAATAGTGTGATCACATAAAATCAGAGACAAAAGGAACAGCGTAATGTATTGAAACAAGGTGATACTTCAAAGAGATTTGAGCAAGAAAGAAACAAGGAAGCAAAACTCAGCACACAAAGCAAAGATGAATAAAATTTTGGTTAGGTAGCCCCAAAAGTTTAGCCTAAAAGTTTTCTAACCCTTAGGCATGGGGTATTTTATATAGGCAAGTCCATCGAGGTATTCCCCAAAATGCCATTAGGGTTAAAAGACCAAGTATTTACCTAATTGCCATTATGTATTTTCAGAATTATTAATTCTGAAAAATACACAAAGGTATACTCCTAATTTATTACATCATTGACCCTATTCTTTTAATATTTTTTCAGAATTAAAAATTATGAAAATATTAAAAGATTACACTTAAACTAGACTACTGAACAGAAAAATAAAACTCCTATTTATTGGAATTTAACAACATTTTTTGATGTGACGGTTTTCAGCAAAAACCGACAAAGCCTCCTAGATCTTCGACATGTGTCGCCAGTCCACGAACTCGACTGCCAGCAAGTCTCTCCTGTTCTCGATCCCTCGAGCTGCCTTATCACTTGCACTTGCTTCCCTTTCACTGACTTGGTCACACACGTTATTGTTGATAGCAAAAAATGGCATCAATGGCTAAGATTATCGAAATATCAATTTTGGAAATTTGGGCCGAAAATACACATGTCCCAGGTCAGGCTGAAGCCCTATAGGGCCGAAGGACCATTGGGCTATGGGCTCCAAAAGCTTCCAGCCAGCTCACGGCCTTCGGCCAGGAAGCCTTCGGAGGCCCACGCCGCTGAAGCTTCGCCCGAGGAGCAGGCTTCAACGGCCCTCGCCGAAGGCCCACTTCAGCAGAGATAGGAG
Source organism: Zizania palustris (assembly GCA_019279435.1). NCBI lineage: Eukaryota > Viridiplantae > Streptophyta > Magnoliopsida > Poales > Poaceae > Zizania > Zizania palustris. The sequence continues at coordinate 23,953,802 of JAAALK010000288.1, forward strand.
TTGGATACGATTCCAGCTAAGTTTTTATCTCTATGCAGCCGAATTATAGCAGATTAGATCAGAGGTATAGCCCCTATAAATATAGAGGTGAAGCCAGTTCAGAGGCCCCCCAACACAAATCAAACACAAAGCCCTAGCTTTGATCACATTTACTTTATCTTTACTTTTTTGTACTCTTCATGGGTTTTCCTGGAAGCCCTCTTACGGCCACTTCGGAACAGTGGTAATCCTTGTTACTTCGCTTGTGAAGTATCTGTTAATCTACGTAATAGATTGCTATCGCCTTGTTACTTCGCCTGTGAAGTATCCGCTAATCTGCGTAACAGATTGCTACCTTCGCCACTAGTGCAACACTTAGCAGAATTCGGTCCTCATGCCGAATTAGTACTTCGAATCTTATCTGTTGTAGGTTACCTGTGTTCGGAGCTACTTCGTCGGAGGTGTCCGGAGCTGAGAGATCAGTTTCGGAGGTTGCCAAAACACCCTTCGGTGAGACGAATTGCTTCGACCACACGCTTCATTAGCAGACTTCATCACGATAGGCTTCGCCACGCTCTTACTCTGCTCCGAACGAAGTCACACTCGTGCGTTGCACTCAAGTCCTTACTTCACATCTTACTGTATCAGATACTTCACGCCGAACCCCGCTGTTCAGAGGTGATTATCGCGTCTAGATCCGTTCGGAGTTATCCTCGACCAGATCAGTCCGAACGTCGAAGGTATACTTCGGTGACCCCCTTCGCACCATACTTCAAAGCAGATAGGCTCTGACTGGTTTGCTGATTTATTCTGTTTAATATATTTCTTTCGGCTAATTAGATTATTTTGTGTGATCTGATTGCCTGGCGACTCCACTCCCCTTACCACGGCTAAGGGTAGTCGGAACACGACGTTGGTGCTGTGTTACGCTTAGGCTTGTCCCTAAGTATCTGCCCAGTTTTGGATCATCGAACTGACCCAAGTGTGGGGGCACGTTTTTGTGTCAACACACTTTTTGGCGACTCCACTGGGGACAAGCTATGCCAACATGATGGGTATGTCTACATCGGCCACCGGTACATCTATAACAGCTACTATGTCTACATCACCGATGGACACCATAGGCGGTGCGGATATCGACAACTGCAACATCTTAACACCTACTCTTGAAGATATCCCCACAAAAGACCGAGCAGAGATCGAGGCAAAGTTGAAGGCGCTCCAAGACATGATGCTTGGAGGCTATGTCAAGACAAACACAGGCTTCATCAAGCGCGATGTCATCGCCCCCGACCTTGCTCGGATCTAGGTAACACCTGTATCGCCTCATTTATCCTCTTTAGAGATTGAGCAAAAAATAGCCGCATCAGTAGATCAGGTCGTTAGTTCTTCGCTAGCCAACCATTTAGATTCGCCAATTAGCTCCCAAGTAGAGGCTACATTTAGAAGGTTCGGCTTTACTAAGGCCGTACCATCAGTCCCTATTGCTAGTGTACCTCCGGTTAATCATGTGTACAACAGAACTGACGGTAGCACTGGCAAGACCATCATGTCTCCAGCCGCAACACCTACGGCCGAGACTAACCATTATGTTTACGGCCAAACTAGCACTGCGTGCCATGCACCACCACCACCTGCGCTAGTACCCAGCCTTGCCCACGCCACATACACAGGCACCCAGACACGAGCACATCGTACAACTAGCGCGTAAAGAAGAGGCCCATGGCCGACACGCCGATATCCCGCCGCGTGTCGCGCCCCCGCACGAGAGACGTGCATAGGTAGCAGGTTAGGATGACCTAGAGGAGCGGATCCGCGTGCTATTTAGGGAGTGCGCCAGTTTCGTGCCTAAGGGTTGGGTTAGGGTTTACCAGAAGCCATATCCCGATCATTTCGATACAGTACCCTACCCCGCGGCTATAGAATCCCCGAATTCACTAAGTTTGACGGCGAGGGTAGAAAAACCACACTAGAACGTGTTAGTCAATTTTTAGCATAGTGTGGAGAAGCTAGCAGGATAGACGCTCTAAAAATTAGACTATTTTCTCTCTCGCTATCCAGCACCCGCTTCACTTGGTTTCTGGCATTCCCGCCGAACTCCGTTTAGACGTGGGATGATTTAGAATGAAAATTCCATGATTACTTTTACACAGGTGAGATAGAACTTAGGATTTCACACTTGACATCGGTTAGGCATAAATCTACGAGAGCGTCTCCGAGTACGTCAAGCGTTTAGGGATACTAGAAACTGATGTTTAGCCTTAGTATTACAGAAAGGGATTTGGCGGAACTAGCTTTTAACGGGTTACGTTCCGAGATTAAAGAAGATTAGACAACCAGAACTTTTGGGAGGTTAGCCAAGTCCTGCAGCAGGCTCTAGTTCAGGAAGGCTGGGCCAAAGATAAAAAAGTTTATTAAAATGTTTAACAAGCCTAGGGATGAAATTCACGTCATGGAATGCTCCGATGAGGAGGAATCAGAAGAGGAGGATTCAGCCGACATGTACGTGGCCGAATGGGTTTGGAACGCTAAGAGTAACCTGTCACTTGTTCTGAATTACGGTCGTCTCCCATAAAGAATTGGCCTAGTGAGGTAAAGTACTCATTCGAGATAACTAAGTGTGATAAAATATTTGATTTTCTCTTAAAGAACCGCTTCTCAGGTTGCCTAAGGTCAAGTCTTCCCTCTACCGATGAGTTGAAGAAACATCCATACTGTAAGTGGCATGATTCACATTCACATAATACTAATGACTTCTGTTGGACCGGTAACGGCGACCAGAGGGGGGTGAATGGGAGCTTTTAAAATTTCGGAACTAAAAACTAGCCTTCTGTTTCAGTTCTGTCTTCTGCGGAACAGGCTTCGAACACTACCTTCGAAGGTCTGGTTCGGGGTGTTTTGACAACTCCGAACACAGGCTTCGTAGGAGCCACAAGTTCGAAGCCAAGAAGACTTCGCTCCACTCACAACCCTCGAAAATCTACTCTGCTAAGTCAGTGCAGGCTCCGCACCCAGGGTGCTTCGAGCAGGCTTCGCACTTCACCCTTCGCAAGAGTGGATGACCCTCTGAGGACTTCGACCAAGTACTTGGCAGCAGCAACTGGTGCTGGGCTTCGTACACCGAAGGTCTAAACACTCACTCTCAGACTTCGCTAGGTACTCAGACATGATAAAAACAACGGGCTTCGATCAGGGCTTCGCTAGTAAGCAGCGAGGTCTCGCCTCCTGTTACACAGAGCGACAGCACACTGAAAAACACACTTCGCACAAAACACCCTTCGCCTAGACAGGCTTCGGTGCACTACAACTAGCGAGGTATGTAAAACGAGCTCAAGCAAAAAGCACACAGAAGCAGGGCTTCGCCGCTTGAACAAGGAACACTAATAAAAAATGAACTCTGGATGAATACAGAGAGGTGGTGGCTGGTACAGGAGCTCAACAGTAAATGCTCAAAGTGTTTAAATGTTACCTACCGAGCCCCCATATTTATAGCCCACAATTCACCCAAAGGAATTGACTACTTACCCCCTAGGGTTTACATTGGTTTTGTCTCTACAGAACTGAGGGTGTACAAAAGGTAGTCACTTTATTGGAGGCTTCTCTGTCAGCCTTTGCAGAGGGGACATCGCCAGCTTTTGCAGAGCAGACACTGTCAGACTTGCAGCCTTTGACCTTTCTGAAGCCCCCTTTGCACGCGAGGGTGCGATAGCTTCGGTGAGAAGCCTTGAGCCAGATGGCCTTCGCTTCACCGAAGTCAGCCTTCGATACAGTGACGGTTTTGAGCGAAGCCGTCAAAGCCCTTGGGCCTCGCACCAACACCTCCGGAGTGGATCACCACGGCTTCGCAGCTTCGCCCAGCTCAAACTCCGTCAGTCCATATACCGAAGCCATGCAGGCCGAAGTACCACAAGACAAACACACTCCGAAGCCCCACCTTCGGAGTACCACCCTTCGAAGTCCCTCCTTCATCCAAGGCCTCCGCACGAAGCATTCCATGAGCACTCCGTCTCAGTGTCTCTCCCCGAGCACACTCCTCGACAAGCTCACCCGGACCATGCCTTCGATGCGCCTCGACTTCTGAGACCTTCGTCGGGCACCTTCGAATGTCTCCCTCCGGAGCACACTATCGAACTCCTTGCCTCCGCAGAGGAATAGATCCATCCAACTCCGAAGTTACTCCACCGGAGTACCTTCGAAGTGCCTCGCCTCCGAGGACTTTGTCTCGGAGTACCTTACCCGGAGCCATGCTCCACACTCTCTGCCTTCACCTGCGCACCTCGACCCGAGGACCGACCCAGACCCCTTCGCAGCCACCGTGACGGAGCTCCCTGTCTCCCTGGCATCAAGCCTCCCGCTGACCCAGGTTCACCTGCTACGAACCTGTCTGTCGCCTCCGAAGTCCCTGCGCACCACCGACAAGCAGACAAGTGTTTCCTGTACTCCGGAGACCTCTCCGTGTTAGCAAACCTCCGGCACACCACTCCGGTGTACCGCCAAAGTACCGAGCCTTCGGTACCAACCCAGTTCATCGTGTACTGTCGAAACCCTCCGACCAGCACACTCCGCTGCAACAGCTGCAGCAACCAAATCACCTCCGAACACCCTTCGGAGGTCCAACCTCCGAACCCCCTTCGGAGGTACCCTTCGAACCAGAGGGTTAAAAGCCTGTCAATCATCATCACAAACACTGAAACCAACCCTTGGTTCTCAACTTCAAATGTATTCCAACGGCAGGTTCAATCGGCCATAGAAGAAGGACGATTAAATAGACCACAATCCAAAGATGAAGCTGGACAAAGATCCTTTTCCCGTCAACACCATCGACCTCCGGCGAGAAGAAGGTATTGATTCGACCAAAACAAGCTGAGTTGACTAAAGGGAAAGATGTAATTGTTGGAGAGCCGCGCACATGCACACTTGTACCAAAGAACCCCGAGGTGGGAGTGTGGAAACAGAACATTAACATCCCTTCGGCTAAGGCTCACAAGAGGCCGAAGGTAACATACAAGATGTTGTTGAACAAGCGTCAAAGAAAATCTAAGGAAGCAGTTCCCTGCACTAAAAACCTAAGTCAGCGAAGGGCCCAAGACTTTCGGAGGGTGGCTTCGGACCGCAGTGGCCGAGCCCTCCTCGTGATGGCCTCGGACCACAGTGGCCGAACCCTCCGCACGACGACTTCGTGCCATAGTGGCCTAACACTCTATATGGTGGCTTTGGACCTCAATGGCCGAACCCCCCGTACAATAACTTCGGCCCCCAATGGCCGAACCCCGCACCACTCTAGACGAACTCTCCGACAAGAGGCTTCGGCCCGCACTGGCCGAACGTACCTCCGGCCTGGCAGGACCCCTCGGTGGTATGGTCCGAGACACCGTCGACCGGCCGAACCCCCCCTCTGGGTAACGGGTTCGGCTCGCAGTGGGGAAAGGCCACTAGAGCCACCGATGCATCCGCCGTACAACTAGGCAAGAAACTCTAAGGGCTCTATACGTATCACAGCCAGAGTACCCTCCGCAACTTAACGCTATGCCTTGTTTTTCTTCGGAGTATTATGAATGGCAGGGACAAACAGACGCAGTAGAGGGAGGCATCATCCACAGGCTATCCGTAGTACCTCTGAATCGGCCCGTGCAGGGCGAAGTCGAAGAGTGCAGGCGCGAGGGGGCCGAAGACAGGGAGTCTGAAGCGATCACAATCAGGGTAGGATCTTAGGAAGTCCAATCCCAAAGGCCTTATCACCGAAGTCAGACGGAGGTGATTCCCATGGTTCGCCGGAGCCCACGCCGAAGCCTGGTCCGATCGGCCGAACAAGGCCGGTCCGACTGCGGGGTCCACAACGAAGGCCCTTCTAGATACAGAGTGCACGAGGCCGAAGGGGGCAGTACCACTTTGGCTAAAGTTGACAGGAACCAGGCAGTGGCACCTGCACCAAGCCACAACCATCTTGGGCACCTCCAGGCATGTCAAAATCATAGAAGAGACGTCTGCAACGACTACGGGCACAAGAGATGCACGAGAAGAAGGCCGAGGACGAGCACGATGCTATTTTTGAAGAAATCCGCCCTCGACCAACTACAAGACATGATGGAAGGCGAAGCCGGTTAAGATGACCAACCCGGCGCCTAGTCTGAGCGACGACAATGATGACATGCGCGACGACGACTACTCGCCTGTCTTCCGAGGGGGCCTACACCCTAGGCGATGGATATCAACGTCATCATGTTGCTCGCCGAGTTTTTCCCTGCCACAAGATGAGGCTGAGGTCACCAGCTGAACCTCGGCCCACGCAATGCTTGTTTTGAGAAGCCCGAGGACTCGGCTCCCATCTGAAGCCTCTCTACGTTAGAGGTCACATTGATGGAAAGCCGATTTCCTGGATGCTCGTTGACGGTGGCACCACTGTTAACTTAATGCCTTACTCGTTATTAAAGAAACTTGGCAGGGACAAGGATGATCTAAGAAGACAACTTGATGCTCAACCGGCTTCAATGGCGAGAGTTCTGAGGCCTAAGGGCGTGCTCTCCATGGAGTTGACAGTAGGCAACAGACATTGCCAACAACATTTTTTGTCGTCGACGTACAAGGTAACTACAGCGTGCTGCTTGGCGCGACTGATTCACGCGAATTCTGCATTCCTTCTACTCTGCACCAGTTCCTGATTCAGTGGGACGGCGATGAAGTAGAGGTCATTCCTGCAGATACGTAGGCCCAAGTGGCGTTGGCCGATGTATCAGTTGATGCCGTTCACAACAAAGTAGAGTGTCTGTCAGGGTAAGATATTTTGGGTTATGATTTTGTTAGCGTATCCGGAGGACGTTTTGTACCAGTGTTTCTAAAAGCCGGCTGCTGTGGCACGACTGTTTTTGTATAGTAGTCATGTCTAGCAAGAGTAATCTGGATTGGCTAAAGTCTCGAGTAGAGCAGTATCGGTCTATACCGACAGTATTGCCGAGGCCATCGAAGACTTTAGCGAAGTAGACAAGAGGAGGGTAGCTAAAGCCTACAATAAGAAGGTTAAACCAAAATCGTTTCAAGTGGAAGACCTTGGTTTGGAAGACGATTTACCCTTAGGCACTACGAGTCCTAATGTTGGTAAATGGTCACCTAGTTGGGAGGCCCTTTCAAAATAGCCGAATCACTCCTCGCAATGCATATGTGTTAGAATCTCTGCAAGGAGAGCGGTTTTGAAGAGCTTTGAATGGTAGACACTTGAAAAGGTATTTCCCAAGTGTGTGGCAAACAGCGTAAAAGGTGTCGAAAAGCCGATATGGAAGGTATCATCTTTAGCTTGTTGTGCTTTTAGTTCACTTAGTTCAATAAAAGGCAGGGGGAATCTGTTGATAGCAAAAATGGGCATCAATGACTAAGTTTGTTGAAATATCAATTTTGGAAATTGGGCCGAAAATATACATGTCTCAGGTCAGGCCGAAGCCCTATAGGGCCGAAGGACCATTGGTGCTATGGGCTCCAAAAGCTTCCAGCCAGCCCACGGCCTTCGGCCAGGAAGCCTTCGGAGGCCCATGCCGCCGAAGCTTCGGCCCGAGGAGCAGGCTTCGATGGGCTTGGCCGAAGGCCCACTTCGGTAGAGATAGAGTTGGATACGATTTCGGCTAAGTTTTATCTCTATGCAGCGTAATTATAGCAGATTAATCAGAGGTATAGCCCCTATAAATATAGGGTGAGCAGTTCAGAGGCCCCCCAACACAAATCAAACAGAAAGCCCTAGCTTTGATCGCATTTACTTTATCTTTACATTCCTGTAATCTTTGTGGGTTTGCCTGGAAGCCCTCTTACGACCACTTCAGAACAGTGGTAATCCTTGTTACTTTCGCTTGTGAAGTATCTGTTAATCTATGTAATAGATTGCTATCGCCTTATTACTTCACCTATGAAGTATCCGCTATAATCTGCGTAACAGAGTTGCTACCTTGTCACTAGTGCAACACTTAGCAGAATTCGGTCCTCATGCAGAATTAGTACTTTCGAATCTTATCTGTTGTAGGTACCTACGTTCGGAGCTACTTCGTCGGAGGTGTCTAGAGCTGAGAGATCGGTTTCGGAGGTTGCAGAACACCCTTCGACGAGACGAATTGCTTCGACCACACGCTTCCCAGCAGACTTCGTCACGACAGGCTTCGCCATGCTCGTCTCCGCTCCAAGACGAAGTCACGCTCGTTGCGTTGCGCTCAAGTCCTTACCTCCACATCTCACTGTATCGGAGACTTCATGACGAACCCCGCTGTTTAGAGGTGATTGTCACGTCCAGATCCGTTCGGAGTTCAATCTTTGACCAGATCAGTCCGAACGCCGAAGGTGCCCTTCGTCGGGACACTTCGCATCAACACGCCGAAGGTATACTTTGGTGACCCCCTTCGCACCATACTTCGAAGCAGACAGGCTCCGACTGGTTTACTGATTTATTCTGTTTAATATATTTCTTTCAGCTAATTGGATTAATTTGTGTGATCTGATTGCCTGGCGACTCCACCGCCCTTACCATGACGTTAGGGTAGTCGGAACGTGACGTCGGTGATGGTGTTACGCTTAGGCTTATCCCTAAGTATCCACACACTTTTGGATCGTCCAAACTGAACCAAGTGTGGGGGCACGTTTTCGTGTCAACAGTTGTCTTGATCATCAATTCGTCCATGTCTTGCCTCATCTCCATGCGTACGCCTGAGATCACCTGCACCACGAGACAAGCAAAACACGCAACTCCATGCAACCCATACCATGACTCACACAACCAACACAAATTAGTCAGACAATTTTGTCAATCATTCATCATCAAGATAAAAAACACAGTGAAAGCCTCCCTTGGTTTCTCAATCTCCCCCTTGATGAGTGCATTGCCAATTTCAAGATAAAAATAAGTAAAATGCATGTTCAGCACACAAGTGACCATGACAACTCAGAAAAGAGCAAGAAAGAAACATGTCCACTTGATAAAAGTTGTTGGTAAAACGACAAGCAAACTCAGAAGCAAGCAAAAAATTAGGATCATTGTGAAACCATGGGTGGTTTCTGTATGAATGATGAGTGATTGACAAGGATGAGCAAGTTGAGTGTTGGGTTGTGTGCATCGAAGGGTTCGATGTAAAATTGAGGTTTGGTTGCTGAGGGTTTTCGATGGTGCATTGTGTTCTTGTTTTGGGCTTGTCTTGGATGTGCAGGGTGGAGATGCTAACCTACTGTCGACAGCAAGTGATCGAGGATCAAGCGGGGAGCTCGATGCCGGAGGATCATGGAGGATGGGCGAAGTTGGAGAAGATCTCAAGAGTGCACGAAGAGACGAGCAAGACTTGTATGGATGGTTGGTTGTGACTGTGTGACGACCGAGTCTGCGAGAGGGAGGCCAGGGCAAAGTATTCAGGCGGCTCGAGGGTATCGAGAGCTGAAAAGGCTTGCTGCGCTCGAGTCGCAAAGCGGTGTCATGAGTCACGGAGTGAGAGGCTTTGTCGGGTTTTGTTGCTGAAGATCGTTACATTTCTAAATATGTTTAATTTCAAGATTAGGAGTCTTCTTGTGTTTAGTTTTTTAGAGTTAGTGTAAACTTTAGTATTCTTTTCAGGATTACCAAATTCGGAAAATATATTAAAAGTTGAGTCAAGTTGTAATAATTAGTAATAGAGGTCTATGAGAGTTATTTCAGGATTTCTTAATATGAAATTGTGTCTTGTCTTCGTGTGTAATTCTGAAAAAGTTGATGGACTTATGTGTAAAGTTGGCTCTTTGGGTTGGCTATATAATGGGCCACATACCTAAAGAGTTGGCTGCCCCTTTGAGAAGAAAATTCCATAATCTTTACACAGCCGAAATTTTTCTGGATTATCACTATTCCTTTTGTCCAAGCATAGCTACAGTAGTTGGGTGATTTTTCCATTACCCACTACAGCACAATCTGGGACTGTTCCCCGTCTGATTTCACTGTTTTTTTGTGCCTGGATGATCTGAAGTTTGCCAGCTGTTCTCTGGAAATTTCTGGAACACTTTAATCTGCTGAGTTTTGGGATCAATCCATGGATGAATAGCTACAAACAGGTGTACTTTTCTCAGCAAATTTCGTTTACTATTCATCATCAAATGAATTAGCATATTATGTAGTGTTGTTACTCAGTTCTTGAGTTTCTACTGAAATGATTCGCTGGTTGTTTTGTGAATGATTTGCTACAGCTCCTCAAGGAGATTTTCTTCTATGATTCTGGCTGTTTTGATTTACTGATCTTGAAGTTGTTCAACCATAGTGGTTAGGACATGATTTGTCTTGAGAAATTTTTTTATGATTGATGTAGTGAAGTTCCTGGTTGCAGTTCTTGACTGTTGTTATCTGAACATACTTCACTGTTTCTTTTTAGGCAGAATACTCAAAAACTACAGAATGATGTGTGGTCTGTGTTCATTTACTTGAAATATTTCTGCTCTTGTGAATGAGTAAAGTTTTCATCAAGTTTTTATTCAGAATACAAATTCAATAATTCTTTGTGTGTCATATCAGATTGAGAACAAGATTCACTCTAAATTGATCAGTCAGTACTAGTTTAGTCTTCATGCTGTATAAACAAATTTGCTGATTCAGTTTTGCCTTGTTGGTGGATTACTTAATGTGGTTCAAAATCAGATCCTTAAGAATGTCATTGATGACTTGATGATCTGAATTGAAAATGTATTGAAGGTTGTTATGCTCATCATCTGATCTGAATTTAAACTATTTGCTGAAAATTCTATAAAAAAAATTTATATTCATTGTACCAAACATTTCAGGTTGGATAAAGACTATTCATCATCTAGTTTTTGGCATTTGATTCTGTATTGAGTTGATTTACTTGAGTCTTCTACTGTAATTACAGTTCTAAATCTGAAGTTTGCAATTGTGCTCCTACTGTTCATCAGTAATTTTCTACATACAAACTTGACCATTTTCTGAATAGATGTCAGTACTGATTTTCAGAATTAATGTTTCTATTTTGCTTCAGAAATTACAGATTTATAGTGATATGTTGTTCAATATATTATTGTTGTGATCAATTGTGAAAATTAGATTCTATCATCATCTGAACATAAATTTCATCAACTCAAAATTACTGTTCAGTTCAAAATTGTGTCAATTTTGTGAAATTGATTGTCTCATCTGTACTTTCCAGGTTGACTACCTGGATTGTTTTCAGTTTCAGTTTATTTTCAGATTAGTGTCTAGTTGCTCTGTAGTAAACTGAAATGTGTGGTCTGATTGGTCTGATTTCATTAGAAATAATTGATTCATCTTTTGGTTCTTTGAATTGATATTTAGTGAGAAGCTGCATCCAGTTGTTGATTTTGAGACTGATAATACTATTCAACATCAAGCAAGTTTCAGAATTGATCTATTTAAACTGAAATCTGAGAGGTGTAATCTGAATCTGTCCTGAATTAACTTGTTTGAGATTCATCTTTGATTCCTGGAATTTGTGAAAACTGTTTCAGAGTTATAACCTGCACATCTGAACTAATTTAAAATTGAAATCTGAATTCTGAATTGAATTAAAACTGTTTGGTACTATTCATCGTCCTGAAATTTTCAGAAGTTGTGGTGTTCAACTAAAATCTTTTTGAAGTGATCTGAAATGATTTGAAAGGCTGAACTGTTGCTATAAGTATCAAATTAAATCTATCTCCCATCAAGTATTGACACAAAGTGACAAGAACAAGTGTTAGAGAAGTTTTTCTGAGTTTTGATTTATTTCGGAGTTTCAAACACCAATTACTTCTGTCGATCACTTAGTTAGCAATCTACTCTCTGTAGTTCGTAATTTCATTCATCGACAGAGTGTTTCGACATTTCAATCTCCGAACAAGACTGAAATATGAATTTGAAAATATTTTTATTGTTCTAATTCACTGATTGTGTTTAAATTTGAATTTGAAACTTTGGAGGTGTGTTGGGTGTTTTGAAAGACCATCTAATTCAAGAGAATTTGTCGAGGCGCCTATTCACCCCCCTCTAGTCGCCATTTCGATCCCACAATCATTATCTCAATTCTCCCCTTTGGCAATGCAGACATCAAGATAGCAACATGAGATGTGAGGATGAAGTGTAATGCAAGCTTCTGGAATATGATTAAGTCCAATTACAATACAAACAAACATTTTGCCTTGAATATTGTCCAAAAGTACTATGTGACAAACTCAGATGAATACAATCCAACAACAGTATGAGCAAGCATTTTCATGTTTTAGCAAATAAAGCATTTCTACTCGGACTAGCATACTAGACTAGCTAGGCAAGATATGCAAAAGCTAATCAAATACTAACTGAATAAGCATATCCCACTACCAGGAGCTTCAACAAACTTGATATGCAATGAATTCAAACTTTTTGATTTTTTTATTTTAGTGCCAGGGGTTATTTGCATGTCAACTTATGCTAACCGACCAAGCTAAGCATAGGTTGAAACCATCAGAAGCTTAAAGTATTGGTCCTTGTATACACTTCAATCTCCCAGTTCATACCAAAGTGTGGGATCAAAATGACGACTAGAGGGGGTGAATAGGCGCCTCAACAATTTCTCGCGAATATGATGGCCTGTTCAAAACACCCCAACACACCTCTAATAATTGTAAATTCAAATTTAAACCACTCAGAATAAATCAGAGCATCAAATCATTCCAAATTCAAAAGTCAGTCTTGGTCGGTTTTGAAGTATCGAAACAACCGGTCGACAAATGAAATTTCGAACTACTGTGAGTAGATCGGTAACTGGATGGTTGACAGATATAAATCGATGTCTGAAACTCCGACAGAGGCAAGAGATTCAGAAAACTCAGAACTGAGCAAAAACTGTTCAACAACAATATTGATTCAGTATTCAAGTTGATTTCAGTTGTAAAAACACTACTTCAGATAATAACATGACGATGAATTGTGTTATCATATTTAAAATCAGGAAACTAATTTCAGCTCTACTCTAGATTTCAATTCTGAATTTTTAGTGAACACAATTTCAATCTTCAGATTATATTCTCATTCAATTAAACAATCTATTTCAGAACAATTATTCAGATCACTAAGGAAAACAAATTCAGATCTTCTGAAACTGATTCTAAAACAAACTCTGAATTAGATTCTGAAAACAGATTGCAGATTCTGAATCAGTTTGATGCCAACCACTATTGCAATTCTGAAAGTGATCAATAGATCAATCCTGCAAACAGACTCAATCCTGAATTTTGAAATAGAGACTGAATTCAGAATTTTAAACTGAAATTAAATTCAGAACTAAAAGCTTGATCTGAACCTTGACACTGCAATTTATGTCAAACCAAAACAGAATTTAAACTTCTAATACAGGAAATTTCTAAACTGAAACTTCAATTTGCAAAACAGAATTGAGTTCAGAACTGGTTTCAGTTTGCAAAAATAAAACAGAATTAAGATATTGCAAACTGAACAAATTACTGAAAATTAAAACTGAAACTGTACAGGTTTAGTATGCCATTGAAAACAGAGTCCAGATTCACTACTAGATTTCATATAACATATCCTCAATTCTGAATCCTTCAATTTTTAAATCAGATCAAATGTACTTTTCAGAACAATTCAATCAAACAGAACAGAACTAAACAAAGCAATTTACCCATTTTAGATCACAAAACAAAATGCTGTGTAGTAACTCAGAATTGGTACTTTTGAGTTCTGAAATCAACCCTTAACTACAGCCCATTTTCTGCAGAAATAGCAATTCAGCAGGACTTGATCAAAGACAAATTCAAAACTGAATTCAAAACCTATATTCAGAAAACTAATTCCAGAACAGTATTTTTCAGATCAATTCAATTTCAGATTTCAGATAAATCAGTACAACCTCCTGCTACAAAACCAATGCAGCAAACACAATTTCAGAACAGCAATACTTCAGAATTTTGTAGCTATCTTCACACCCATTTTTGAGAAGATCAATTATCAACAACAGTACTGAGATAAGCTAAAAACTTCACAATATTCGCAGAAGAAACTTCTGATCAAAATCATCAACACAGCCACATTTTTGACAAACTTTTGATGAAGAACAATATGTAAAACTTCAAAACAGATTCAGTTTTGTGAATTCATTTTCAGATTAAACACAGAATGAACATTCTAATTCAGTAGGCTCACTTGGGGACAACCAGAAATACCAATACATCTACAGCTTTAAACACTTAAAAGATTGGATGGCAACAGCACTACAGCGAACAGATACAGTACAAGCAGAGTTGAAAATTGTTGACAAACAAAGCAAATTTTCAAAACAGTTCAGATTTGATTATTACTCCAAAATGACTTGACCATCATTCAACCATGATATTACTCAAGAACCTACCCAAAAATCAACCAAGATGTTGTTGAATAGAAAAAGAATTAGAAGGAATCTCAGAAATCACTTGCAGCTTTCAAAAATGGATCATTCAAATCATGCACAACAAAAGATGTATAAACATCAGTATCAACTTCTACACTAGATTTACCAGAAATCGCAGCACAAAAACGAATTCAGCCACAAAATTGCACCTGCGCTGGAAACAGATTACCGTGAACAGTGTTGCCGATTTCACTGTATCCGATCCGGAAATTTCATCCAAATACTGTTCCCCATCAAAAGTTCCTTCAAACTCAAGTTTTCTCCTCAAATTTCATTGGAATAATTGTCTCAGATGTTCTCAATGGATCAGCAAACTCAGGGGGATAATATCCTACCAACCCTTGTTCTAGAAGCCCCTATTTACACATAACCCCCTAGTAATGTCAGAATTAACAATTCTAAAAATTACCCTTTTAGACCTAAAGTAAAAATTACAAAAAGACTCTCCTCTTAATATATTTTTAGAGTAGACCCACTCTAAAAAAATATACCAAAAGGATACACTATGAAATTGAATATTTTAAACTAATACAGACACCTATTTATTGAATTAACAAAAACATTTAAACGTTCGACAGTTTTCAGCAAAACCGACAAAGCCTCTCAACCCTTGACTCGTGACACCGCTTCGCGACTCCGAGCGCCAACAAGCCACTTCCACTCTTGATCCCCTCGAGTCGCCTGAATGCTTGTCCTGGCCTCCCTATCGCAAACCCGGTCGTCACGCCGTCGCAGTCAGTTGTCTGTCCAAGTCTTTCTCGGTCTCTTCGTGCACTCTTGAGATCTTCTCCAACTTCGCCCTACCTACCTGATCCTCCGGCATCGAGCTCCCCACTTTACCCTTGATCACTCGCCGTCGACAGTCGGTCAACATCTCCACCCTGCACATCCAAGACAAGCCAAAACAAGAACGCGACGCACACCGAAACCTCGGCAACCAATCAACCTTTTTACATCGAGCCCCTCGATGCACTCAAACCACTCTCAACCACTCAACCGCTCAAACACTCATCCTTGTCAATCACTCATCATCCAGACCAAAACCACCCTTGGTTTCACACAAAGTGCTATGGTAAGCAGTTTAGAACAAAGTAGTGCGATAATGCAAACCCACATGGATCTTTTCAATTTTATCACAACATGAATATCAAATATTTCATTTCATTTTCATTTTTCATTCATTTTTTAATTTTCAGCAATATTTTTTATGATCAAGTTGCGTATTAGCATCCAAGTGAAAAGGATCTAGCTACCAAGTACGTAAAAATAGCAAATGCACTCAACCTATTCATGCTAGTTTCTAGACTAAGCAGTGATCATTTTCAAATTTTCACAAATAAAAGCCATGCTCAAGATAGATATCAGATATATTCAATCCAAGTGTAATCAAGTATTAAAGACAATATTCCAAAGGCATAATAATAAAGCATGTACTTGTAAAAGCAATTAATCATATTACGAAGTTTATGCATGCTACACAACTCCCCCTCACATGATGCCATAGGGATGAAAAATACCAAGCCTCCTCTCAAAAATGCAAAGCGTGAAGCATCAAGAGGCTTGGTAAAAATATCTGCAAGTTGGTTCTGGGTATCAATAAAGCACAAATCATATCACCCTTCTCATTGTGATCTCTTAAGAAAAGATAACGCACATTAATGTATTTGGTCCTAGAATGTTGTATTGGGTTGTTTGCTAAGCTAATCGTGCTAGTGTTATCACAAAACAGTGGAACACCCTTAAAATCCAATCCAAAATCCCGCAAAGTAGAAACCATCCACAAAATATGTGGCGCAACAACTAGCGGCAGCTACATATTCAGCCTCAGTTGTGGACTATGCAACACTAGATTGTTTGCGAGAATGAGCTAGCTGAAGTAAAGAGTAATATTGAAGAGCTAGAGCAAAAGGGATACATCCGACTGAGTACCTCACCTTGGGGCGCATCGATTATTTTTGCCATGATAAAGGACAAGACCCAAAGGACGTGTGTGGATTATAGAGCCTTAATGAGGTGATCATCAAGAACAAGTACCCACTGCCTCGGATCGATGATATGTTTGATTAGCTGAAAGGATCCTCGGTTTTCTCCAAGGTCGATCTCCGATCAGGCTACTATCAGCTAAGAATCAGGAAGAAGACATCCCTAAGACTGCATTCACGTCCCGATATGGATTATACGAGTATACTGTGATGTCATTTGGACTCACGAATGCCCCCGCATTCTTAATGAATATGATGAACAATGTCTTCATGGAGTTCTTAGACATGTTCATTGTAGTATTATCGACGATGTACTCATCTACTCCAAGACCAAGGAAGAGCATGAAGCCCACTCCGTCTGACCTTGGGAAAGTTAAGGGAGCAGCACTTATATGCTAAGTACAACAAGTGCGAGTTTTGGTCATATTAGGTGAAATTTCTCGGTCATATCATATCTACCGGAGGGATAGTAGTAGACCTAACACTGTGGAAGCAGTAACTAATTGGTTGCAGCCAACGGATGTATCCGAGTTCTGGAGTTTTCTGGTACTAGCCGGATATTATCGCAAATTTATTGAGAATTTTTCCAAGATAGCCAAGCCCATGACAAGATTATTGCAGAAGGAAGTGAAGTTCGAATGGACTCCAGATTGTGAAGAATGTTTCTAGACCCTCAAGAAGAAGCTTGTATCAGCCCCAATCTTGACCCTAACGGATATACGAAAGGACTTCCATGTTTACTATGATGCCTCTCGTCAAGGACTAGGGTGTTTTCTGATGAAGGATGGGAAGGTGATATCATACGCCTCTCGGCAATTGAGACTCCACGAGTTAAACTACCCTACTCATGACTTGGAGTTAGCAGCGGTGGTTCATGCACTGAAGATATGGAGGCATTACCTTGTTGGTAACAGGTGTGAAGTCTTCACCGATCATAAGAGTCTCAAGTATATATTCACCTAGCTAGATTTGAACCTCAGGCAAAGAAGGTGGTTGGAATTGATCAAGGATTATGACTTAGGCATTCACTACTATCCAAGCAAGGCTAATGTAGTGGTTGATGATTTTAGTCAGAAGGGATACTACAACGCCATCATGGTACAGGATCAAGCTCCTCTGTTATATAAGGAAATGGAAGGTTGAACCTAGGGATCACCACTAGAGAGTACCTCACTGCACTTGAAGCAAGACCTGTCTTGATGGACCAGATCCGTGAAACAAAGAAGGAAGACCCCGACATTGCAGAAATCCAAAAGAATATGAGAAGGGGGAAAGCCCCAGGGTTCTCAGAAGATGAGGTTGGCACTGTATGGTTCGGAAAAAGGATATGTGTGCCCAACAAGCTCGAGCTGAAGGCTATCATTCTCAAGGAAGCCCATGAGACCTTGTACTCCATACATTCTAGAAGTACTAAGATGTGCCAGGACTTGAAAGAGAAATATTGGTGGGTTAGCATGAAGAGAGAGATAGCCGAATATGTAGCGAGATGTGACACATGTCAGCGAGTCAAGGCAGAGGACCAGAGACCTGCTAGATTATTGCAACCCCTCAAGGTTCCTGAGTGGAAGTGGGAAGAGGTAGGAATGGACTTCATCACTGGAGTGCCTAGGACCCAAGCCGGATATGATTCCATTTGGGTGATCATCGATCGACTCACCAAGGTGGCCCACTTCATCCCCGTCAGACGACATACAGTGGTCCGAAACTAGTTGAGCTATACATGACTTGGATCGTGTGTTTACACGGGGTTCCAAAGAAGATTGTGTCCGACCGAGGAAGTCAGTTCACCTTCAAGTTTTAGAAGAATCTTCAGGAAGAGCTCGGCACCCGGGTGAACTTTAGCATAGCTTACCATCCACAGACCGATGGTCATACAGAAATGGTGAACCAAGTATTGGAGGATATGCTTAGAGCCTGTGCCATAGATTTTGGTGGAATGTGGGACAAGAGTTTGCCCTATGCAGAGTTCTCCTACCATAATAGCTATCAGGTTAGCCTGCAGATGTCACCTTTTGAGGCATTATATGGATGAAAGTGTAGAACGTCGCTACTTTAGGATCATACTGGTGAGTCTCAGCTATTCGAATAGATATTCTGCGAGAATCCGAAGGGAAAGTTAAGGTCATCAGAGATAGATTAAAGATAGCACAGTCCCGACAAAAGAGTTATGCCAATAACCGACGAAGATACTTGGCTTTTTAAGAAGGTGATTACGTTTATCTTCGAGTCACTCCCCTTCATGGTACTCGGAGGTTCAACATGAGAGGAAAGTTAGCTCCCCTCTATGTTGGACCCTTCCAAATCATTCATCGGCAAGGAGAAGTGGCATATCAGTTGGAGTTACCACCCTCTTTGGCAGGAGTACACGATGTATTTTATGTCTCACAATTAAAGAAATGTCTTTGGGTGCCCACCGAGCAGGCAGACCTCTAGTATCTCAACATCCAAGAAGACCTAACTTACATTGAGAAGCTAGTATAGATCCTAGAAGTCAAGGAAAGGATAACTAGGAGTCGAGTAGTCTGCTTCTGCAAGGTTCAATGCAGTAACCACCCATCGAGGAAGCTACATGGGAAAAAGAGGAAGAGCTGAAAACCCAATACCTCGAGTTATTCGAGAAGCTTTCTGAATCTCGAGGATGATATTCTCTGTAAGGGGATAGGATTGTAACGACCAAAATTTTCAAAGGTAAAAATAAATCAAGAAATATAAATTTTCCAGAAAAAGAATTATTTTTTATTTTCAATAAAGCTGAAAATATACAAATAAATAAAAAACCTAGAGAAATAATCCAAATCATGATCTGAGAAAATTATTTTATGTTCACAAGACCAAGATATAATTTTGAGAATTTTTACAAATTTTTGTAGCCTTTGCTACCTAGCTCATAATTTATAAACCATTTTCTGCAATTATTTTTATTCAGAAAGAATTATTAATAGTATTGGGCCGCACCCCGCTTTTCTCCCTCCTCAGGCTGGCCCAGCCCACTCAAGACCCACGCCCCTCCTCGATAGGTGGAGCCCACCTGTTAGTCTCCCTCCCTCTCACCGCGCGCGCCCGAGCCCATGGCCCACCTATTGGCACCGACCGTTGCCGCACCCTGCCCGTGCTCACGCTCTCTGACTCATGGCCCTGCCCTGTTAGCACCTTCTTTTCCCACGCGTCGCCGCCGCCCCGAAGCCCTGGCTGAAACCCTAGCTCGCAACAATTCGCCTCTGTCGTGCCCCTTTCCTCAAATCAATGTCGGCATTGAATTTCCCATGATCCGGTGGTCGTTTCCCCTGATTTCAACGCGTTTAAATCCCATGATCACCGTGTCCGTGCATGGAAGGACCTCATCGGAAAAGATGGAAACCCCACTCGGCTTTCCTTGTGTACACTTACCATACTCCCCGCCGGTGGCCCCTATAAAAAACCCAGCACCCCACTACACCCAACCCTACGATATTCGCCTAAGCTCCTACATTCCAGAGTGCCACATGCTGATGTTAGCACCATCCCTCTGTTTCGCCTCCAGCCGCCACTCGCCATCGCCGAAGCCCATCCCTACCGCCGTCAACCGCACCATCATTACCGTCGTTGCCTCCTCGACCCCGCCGATTACCCGAGACACCTCCGCCGCCTCGCTCGATGCCTGCCATGACCCGACGACCCTGAGCCCCATCTCTGGTACCGTCGTGATCGCTGCGCTATTCTGGTTCCATTTCAGCCTTTAGATCCAGCCGTCGGCCATCGTTGTCGCTGCTGCGCCCGTCGCCACCCCTTACCGTCGCCGGAGAAGATGACTAACATGGGTAATTACCCGTGCCATGTCAGATTCATCCTCGGCTGCACGATCTGATCTGGACGTCGAGATTAGATCACTGGTCGGTTTGATCTGGGCCGTCCATCCGATCAAAGGGGTACCGAGCGATATTAGTCCGTCCAATTTCATTTAAACTCACTACCTCACCCGCGCGCGTTCGATCACTGATCCAACTGGTAATCCCGCTCTGGCTCACAACAGAGTGCACGGGTTCACAGTGGACTCGGTTTACCGTGGACTGGCGACTGATTTAAAATTAAAATAAATTCCAAAAATTGTTTTAAACTTTAAAAATTCATAACTTCTTCAAATTAACTCCAAATTTGACCATTCAAATTTCAGAAAATTCATCTTTTTATTCTCTTAATGTTTATCCAGTAAAAATGAGTCGTAGATACTCGGATTCTACTATATGATCCCCATTATTTCTCCCATCTTTGGTATTTTGTTGGTCTTGGAGTTTGGTTAAATATGTTAGCATGGTGGGTTCCGGGTGCAAGCGACGGCATTCGTTAGTCGCACCCGGGGCACTATAAGGACCAGTCTACGGGATCTATTGCAATACACTTTCGTACTACCACAAGTCTAATGGGTAAGTCTTAACTGGAGGTATGGTGCGTTCCAACTTGAGGTACCATTTGGAGAGGGTCAAGTAGCACCTGCGGGTGACTTGTACCGATGAGGCACTAAAAGGGGGCGCGATGTTGGTCTAGTGCATTGGTGCGCCGGTGAAACCTAGAGTGGGTGTTATTGGGTTGGAGCGTCTCATGCTAAAGGTGTTGGCACAAGTTCCTATGGTATGGGTCATCTCGATATACTTTGGTGTGCGGGGATGAGTGCGTGCCTTGTGGGTACAGTAGTACACCTCTGATCAGAGTTTAAATCTTTTTGAAAAGTCGAGCCCACGGTCAAGGGCGAGTTGCGTGACATCACACAGTTAGTTAACACTTATGAATGATTGCATGGTGGAATGGCATGTAAGGACTGTTGAGCGAGGAGGGCTTGACTGTACTCCTCGAGTTAGAAGATGTTGCATTATTCATGTTTTGCTATTCTGTGAAATTAAACTTGACTACATTAAATGCTGCAACATAAAAATGTACTTTTCCGCACTTTAAATCATTATCCCTCCTTTGTTATTATCCTGCATTACTATTGCATTCTCGGTGGCTGGTTGAGTACTTTGTACTCATACACGTTGGAAATACACTTCAGAGGTTGCGTACTACGATGAGGATGGTCTGGAGTAGCGACCCAGTCAAGGACGCGAGACTAGCGAAGATGTTCATCGCATAGCTCTCTTTTATTAGCTTCTTTTATTTTTACACTTGTGTAATAATGTGGTCTGCGAACCACATATGATTGTCAGTCTATACGATGTCGTGTGATGAACATCTTGTTACTATTGTTTTTCTTTGGAAATTCAATAAGGTCTGGAATTGTTAAATTCCGGGGTGTTACACCTTGTCGACTCCGAAGGCAGGATCTTCGACCTTGGAGGACACCCTCCTAGAGGAGCGGAGGAAGAAGGCGACCCTCGAAGCTAAGGTCGAGAAGCTTTAGGCAGAGCGAGTGGCCTCTGTAGCCAAAGTCGAGAAGCTTCGGGATGAACGAGATCCTTGACCAGTGATGTGCAGCAGCTGCTCGCTTAAAAGATAGTGTTCGTTATGAGGGCTTCTGAACTTGCCATGTCGAACTGCCAATTTGAAGGCTGTGATAGAGACCCTTCTTGCGGAGCGGGCGAAATGTGACGGAGTCACCTCCGAAACCATGGACGTCTTGCATGGCGTCCTAGAGGACTTCAGCACGTCTTGTCCTTCATCCTCTGCTGTGGTGAACAAGCCCTTGGTTTGCGACTAAAGCTGATCTAGGTGGCAGCAAAGACGATGGGGACCACTGATGGCTAGGTACGAAGAGATCTTCAGACGAGTGGTTGTGCTCGGGGTTCTCCATCACTTCGAAGATGTCGGGGGCTCCTGTTTCGCCGGACCTAGGGTGGTGCCCGTCAACTTCGGGGGGGAGCGCTTGCTATCCCCTTCGCCTGGAGCTTCGATGTCTTCGGAAGCCTTCCAGGCAACCTGGAAGACCGAAGGCCGTGATGCGGCCAAGGCTTGGATCAACGAAGCCCACCGCTAGAGGCTGGCGCGGTCGTAGGCTCTGTCGACAGCTTTGCCAAGCCATCATCCTTCGGACCTGAAGGTCTAGCTTCTTTAGGACCCTACATGTAAAAGTCTTATGTAGCTCTCATTTCTTATTAATGAAAAAGACTTCTTGTCGGGGTGTTTTGAATTCAGGGTTTGCCTTGTACTCCGATTAGTGACCTCAAGGTGCTAGTGGCTAATGAAGGGCTCCACCATCAGTGGGCTATTTTCGATGACCTAGGCCTGATAGACGCCCTCGATTTTCTATTCCTCGTGGAGATCATGGGCAAATTTCTCCCGACGTGTTTAACGAAGTAATTTCTTTTATTAAAGAGGAAGAAAAGAAAGAAGTCATGGAACTATCCTCTTTGTCATCAAAGCACATGAATTGGTCCGATGTAGAGCTGTCTGATGGAAAGCGAGGGTCGGACTCAACGGAGCCTAACTCTAAAAGACTCTGGAGCTGGGCTGAAGTCCAACAAGAGCAGAAGGATTTTAGGGCTTCTCAGAAGGGAAAGTGGACCCAAACCAAATCTACCAAAGGATCTAAGCGGAAAACAGTGGAGCCAGGGGCTTCGAACCTAGGAGGGAGACAACCTAACCTTCGAAAGAGAACATGCCTCTGATTTTACCTTGGTTTGGACACCAATTTTTCATAGTGCCTGAGCTATTGTAATTTATACTATGACATCCATTGAGTAATGCAATTTTTAAGAATATATTCGATCATGCCTTTACCCCTCTCCACTCTTTGCGGACAAGTGGCTATTTATCTATGAAAAAGTCGGTTACGCGCAATGCTTGGTACGTTTAGAAGTATGCTTCGTAGATTGTATGCCCGATGACTATGAAGTAGGTCTTTGTTTCTTGTAAAAATGGAAGTTTCGAACTAGTGGCTCAGAATCCGATAGTTTGGTTGCCTTGGACTCTTGTACGGATGCTTCGAGTCGGTGACCCAGAGTCCATTAGGTTGGTTGTCTTGGAGTCTTGTACGGACGCTTCGAGCCGGTGGCTCGAAATCCGTTAATTTGGTCACTGTAGACTATTTTATGGACGCTTCGAACCAGTGGCTCGAAATCCATTAGTTTGGTCACTGTAGACTCTTTACGGATGCTTCGAGCCGGTGGCTCGGAGTCCGTTAGCTTGGTCCACTATAGACTCTTTTACAGACGCTTCGAGCCGGTGGCTTAGAGTCTGTTAGCTTGATCACTTCAGATTCTTTTACGGATGCTTCGAGACGGTGGCTCAGAGTACGTTAGCATTGGTTACTTATGAATAATGCTTTACCTCACAAAACTCTTCCATTCCCTAGTGTGTCCACCAGGGTAGGGATTTGTTTAAGGGGTGTTCATAATTTGAACCATATTCTTTATCAATTCAAAGGGGTGTTACAATGTATTACAATGAAGCCCTAGGCGAAGTAGCGCTTAAGGTGCTCCACATGCTAGGCATGTTTCAACTCTTCCCCTTCTAAAGTAGCTAGTTTGAATGAGCCCAGGCATCCTGAACAGGAGTACAATATATGGACCTTCCCATTTATTTCCCAACTTCCCCAGGGTGGCCATGCTTCAG
Organism: Zizania palustris; assembly: GCA_019279435.1. NCBI lineage: Eukaryota > Viridiplantae > Streptophyta > Magnoliopsida > Poales > Poaceae > Zizania > Zizania palustris. Next base: position 23,977,659 of record JAAALK010000288.1, read on the forward strand.
AGCACTAGGTGACTCGGACCTTAGTTCTTTTAACTGTATCATCAGGTCGTACCAGGCCTTCGTTTGATGTTGATACTTTGTCAGATTGGCTACAGCTCGAAGCCTTGTTTCTTCTGACAAATCGAGCAAGACACATCTTTCATCTTCATCTTGTGGCTCCGTGGAGCGCAAGGAGCCGCCTTTTAGCTCCGTTGGCGTCATGGCTTCATCTCTGAACAGCATCCGAAACAGTGTGAAGCCTGTAGACCTCGCTTGGGTGGTCCGTATGGACCACAAGATTTTTGGCAACTCTTCAGTCCATAGCCCCTTCACCAATCCTACGATGCGATGGTTTAGGCCAGAGAGAATGTTTCCATTGGCATGCTCAACCGCTCCTGTTGGATTGGGGATGTCAAACGGTTGCAAAACACATTTCGATGCCAAGACCTTCGCAAAATTATTTGAAGGGTTTGGCATCGAACTGAGTGCCATTGTCGATTTTTAGCTGCCTAGGCACTCCGGACCTACATATGATATTCTACCAGAAAAATTTATGTACATTATTTGAAGTGATGGCCGTCAGGGGCTCAACTTCGACCCATTTTGAGAAGTACTCAATTGCCACTACTGCAAACTTGAGGCTTCCCTTTGCCTTCGGGAATGGGCCAATTAAATCCATTCCCTATCAGGCTAATTGCCACACCAGAGCAATGACTTGCAGAGGTGTTAGTGGGCGATGGGTCCTCCATCCCATCCACTAGAACCCTTGGCACGTGCGCACCAAGGCCTCGGCATCGGCCATAATAGTGGGCCAATATAGCCCCTGGAGAAGTGTTTTGCCCGCTAGGGCTCGAGGTGCTAAGTGGCTCCCGCACAAGCCTTCATGGATGTCTTCGAGTATCTGCTGGCCTTCGGACTGAGTGATGCATCGTAAAAGGGGCGAACACACTCCGGATTTATACAGAATGCCATTTATAATATGATAGCGTCGTACTCTTGGATTGGAGTCTGGATAGCTCTGGACCTTCTAGTAGAATGACTTCATTTTGCAACATATTTATGATCGGGCTACGCCAATCATTTCTTGGCATAAAGAGTACTTATGCCAGAGCAAGTAGCTACACCGAAGGGATATATAGTTCTTCGAAGAAAGCCCCTGCTTGGGATGTCTAGACCTCTGACCGCAGCCTTGGCTAAGACATCAACCTGCTGGTTGTCGGTTCTAGAGATGCTTCGAACAAAAATTCCTTTAAAACTTGCTTCGGACTTATGAATTTCGACCAGGTATGCGGCAAGATGACGGTGTCGAGCTTGGAAACTTTTGTCTACATGGCCCGCAACAATTTGAGAATTAGTCTTGATGATGACTTGAGCGACGCCTAGTGCACATGCTTTGCGATGTCCAATCAGTACTCCTTCGTACTCAGCGACATTATTGGTGGCTTTAAAGTTGAGCCTTGCAGAGTACTTTTCCTTTTGGCCTTAAGGTGAGATTATAACGGCTCCGGCACCGGTGTCTGATGCCTAAAACATGTCGTCGAAGTAAATAGTCTAGACCCCTTCACTTGATTCCTCCGAAGACCATACGACAGATGGGGTCCACTCCATCACAAAGTCCCCAACCACCTATGATTTAATGGTTGTTCGTGCAGCGAATGAAATGTCGAAGGGGACAAGCTCAACGACCACTTCCCTATTCTTCCAATGGAATCCTTGCTGCGAAGCATATCTCCGAGGGGGTAGGAAGTTGGGACGATTACATTATGTGCTAGAAAATAATGTAGCCGCTTCCTCAAGGCCATTACCAGCACATAAGCGAACTTTTCAAGTTCAGAATATCTTGTCTTAGCTCTAAACAAAGCCTCTGAAACTAAATATAATGGATTTTGCACCATGTTCCCGTTGAAGTCCACTTCTCGGATGAGTACTGTGCTAACAGCAGAGCCGGTAGCTGCAAGGTATAAAAGCAAAGTTTCGTCAACGAGGGGCACTATGAGCGTTGCTAGGTGGCCGAGGTAGTATTTGATTTATTCAAAGCTTTTATGTCACTCTGGAGTCAAGCGAAGTCCTCCGATCCTTTCAAGGCTTTAAAAATGGGGAGGCTTCGCTCTACAAACCAAGAGAGGAACCTGCTGAGAGCAGCGAGGCATCCGGCAAGCTTTTGGACTTGCTTTAAATTCTCTAGCAGGGCCATTGTTTGCAATGCACTTATTTGCGTAGGGCTAGCTTAGATGCCTTGGGTGGAAACTAAATACCCTAGCAATTTCCCTGCCTGTGCTCCGAAGACACATTTTTTCGGGGTTGAGGCGAACTCCACATGCTCAGAGGCTCTTAAAGGTTTCTGCTAAATCTAGGCTATGCTGGTGCTTACAAGCAATCTTTATTACAATATCATCATATAGGCCTCAACATTGTGACCTATTTGGTGCCCTAGAGCCTTAGCGATTAACCTTGAAAAAGTAGCCCTGGCATTTCTGAGACCGAAGGGCATCCATACATAACAGAAGACTCCAGAAGGAGTTACAAAACTTGTCTTGGCCTCGTCTTCAGCGTTTTAACCATATCAGATGATATCCGGAGAATGCATCAAGAAAACTTAAGAGCTTAAAGTCGGCTGTTGAGTTTACGAGCTGGTCGATTTGAGGCATTGGGTAGGGGTCACGGGGGCATGCTTTATTTAATGAGGTAAAGTCAATACACATGCGCCACTTGCCAGAGCTCTTTTTCTTGACGAAGACTGGATTAGACAACCACTCCGTGTGACCCACTTCCTTAATAATCCCAGCTCAAAGCAATTTTTCTACCTCTGCCTTAGCGAGGTCGGCTCTTTCAACTGATAGCTTCGAGAGCCCCTAGGGGACAGCTCTAGCCTTGGGGTTAACGAGTAGGCAGTGTGTTGATAGCCAAAAATGACATTAATGGTTAAAGTTGTCAAAATATCAAATTTTGGTAATTTAGCCGAAAATATGCTAAGTCCTAGCACAGGCCGGTCTGACCGGCCATATACCACTGGTCTGGCTGGCACCACTTCGGTCAGACCAGCCATAGGTCCGGTCAGACCGGCCAACCATGTATCCGATTCAGATTAGCTGATTCCATATCTATTTTATCTCTAATTAATTATTGACGACTTAGAACCCCTGTCCAACTCATAGAAGAGCCCAGGAACTCATGACCAACCTCTATAAATAGGGGCAACAGCCGATTCAAGGAGACCCCCCCAAAACCCTAATAGATCCAATCTATTATCTACGTTGAATCGCATTTACATTCAATCTACTTTCCTCGCCCTAGGTTTAGCTTAGCACGTCCATCTTTACTGGTTTGCACTGTAAACCATCCATCCGCCGAGTCGTAATCACGGTAAGTCCTTGTCAGTTCGCTCATGAATCATCCTGTTTCATCCACGTAACAAATTTCTATCATTTTATCGGTTTTTACTGGTGATTCGGTCTTTTTGCCGAATTGCCTCTGGTTTTTTGGAGTTCTTGCAGTGTTTCTACCTCATCTTCTTCGCCAAGATTTTGGTGGCAAGATATCCACGGCAAGACTGTTCGCCAGAGCACTTAGGCATTCTGATCTAGCATTGTCAGTCAGACCGACGTTTCCTGGTCGGTATGACCGACGTGTGCTGGATCTATCATTAGGCGTGCCAGCGACCTGAAGCAGCAATCATCCGCCACTTCAGTCTGACCAATGTGTACTCGGTGGTTTGACTGGCGTGTGCCAGATTTGTCATCCCATGCCGGCAAGAGCGAGTTGGCCGCTGATAACCTATTCGGTCTGACCAACGGTGAGTGTTCGGTCTGACCGGACCGTGCCAGCACTCAGTGGTCTGACCGGCCCTGCTAGGCCGGTGTGACTGATCCTGTTCTGTCATATTTAAATCGGTTGCTTGTCCGGTTTAATTTAACTACTTTTTCCAACACTTCAGTTAGTTAAACATTATTTCTAAATACTTGTTTGATTGCTTGGTGACTATGATATTTCTTTACCACTCTCTAAGGATCATCAGAACGTGACATCGGCATTGTGTTACGCTTAGGGGTTTACTCCTAAGTATCCACATGATTTTGGATCGTCGGATCGACGTCAGTGCATTTGGCGCATTTTCATGTCAACATAGTGCTCGATAATGCTTCGGTCAACACCGGGGATGTCCTTGTCCGACCTGGCGAAGATGTCCAGATTTTCCTTAATCACTTCTTCTAGAGAAGAAACGATTTCGAGAGATAGCCCTTGCCGAACTGAATGGGGTATTCCTTGTCTGCCTTCGCAATGATCTTCGTGACGATGTCACCTTCGGGGCTCGGCTTCAAGGCTAGGCCCTTTGAATGGTCCTAGGACAACAGAGCACTTTTTGGGTGCTCTTGCACATTGTTCACTTGTCGAGGGTCGAGGGGGGCAACGTGGCCATATTCCACTCTCCGTGTCGTAGCTTGGTCACCGAAGACTGCAAGTACCCCGCCTTGCGTGGTGTGCTATGACTCCGAATTGATTCAGCATACCCCTCCTGAAAATGGCATTGTAGGTGTATGGGGCATCGACAACGTCGAAGATGACCTCCTCAGACCTCGCCAGGGGCCGATCTCCGAAAGCGGCCTCAAGGCATATCTAGCCGAGGGCATCGAGAGGGGGCCAGCGAAGCCTTTCAATGGACGGGCCGCCAGGAGCAAGTGCCTTCGAGGAATGTAGAGCTGATCGAAGGATTGGACGAAAATAATGCAGTGGAGCTCCCACCATCGACCAGCACTCTTCGCACTTCGGTGCCCGCTATATTAGCAACAATGATGAGGGGATTAGCATGAGGGAATTTAATCCTAACGACATCATCAGCGGAGAAGGATATGGGCATATGGGACCATTCGGGCATTGCTGTTGCGGATGCCGAAGTACTGATGTGCCCCACTTCACGTACATACTCCCTTCGCTATCGCTTGGACATGCTGCTTAAAGTCCCTCCCCCAGTAATGGGTAGGACCACATGCTTCTGGCAGTCCTAGAGGTCTTCGGGCTTTGGAAGTGGCAATGCATTCACCACCGAAGGGTGGCCGGAGGCTTCAAGTCCTTCGATGCGCCCAATAGCCTACACTGTCTCCAGGCGGGGTGTGGGAGGTTCTCGATTAGTAGTTCCTCGACCGGAGCTCCTTTCGAGGTACTCACTTCGTAGGGCCAATATAGATTTACACGAATCGATATTATGGCTCTGATTCTCCCCATGCACATTACATAAAAAACTTTGGCCTTGACTGGTCGCCTTCCCGGATGACCTCGAACCACTGGCCCTATTGCCTTGATTTTGCTGAAGCTTCAGCAACTTCTTTGGAGTAGGGGTGGCGATGCTCAAGACCGCCGAGCGGTGATGATTTCGCCCCCTTCGTGAATCGAGCGGCCGATTGTTGAAGGGGGCGGTGCTCACTAGGCTCAGGTACTCTTAGCTCCGTAGGCTTCGCGTCCTAGACGAATGTAGGCTGGAATGAAGCAGACCTCCGAAGCTATACTTCTTCCAACCGGGTGTACTCCTCGAAGTACGTCATTAGTTGGGCCACCAAAGTAATGGGCTTCCGGTGAAGCTTGTCGAGAAGGCCCATGTTGGTCACACCTTCGCGCACGGTGTCCACAACGGACGATGTGGAGAGCCCTTTGATCTGGGACTTCGTGTGAGCGAAGCGCTTTAAGTACTGCCACAAGGTCTCTTCGGACTGCTGCTTCACTTGGAAAAGGCTTCCCGTGGACATCGTGGCCACGAAGGTTCCTTGGAAATTATTCACAAACTTCTTTTTTTCATTGTTCCCAGGATTTTATCGACCTAGGCCTCAAGGACCAGAACCACCGAAGGGCCACCCCTTCGAGTGCAAGGGGGAAACATTTGGACATGGTGTCTTGAACCCCTCCGTTGGCTTCTATTGCGAGCGCATATGACCGAGTGAATTCTCCGGGGTCAGCTTCCCCGGAGTACTTCGGGAGCTTTGCTGCTCGGAACTTGGGGTCGAAGCGTACTTTCTGCAGGTCAGAGTGCAATGGAGATTCTTCGTCGAAGGAAGCATTTTGGCTACTCCTCCAAACTTCGGGGGCTTCGTTCTGAGCAGGTAGCTGGTTTGCGGCTGCGTGCCACCACCTCTACAGCTCTGTTTTTAATTGAGCCATTTTCAATGGCCACAATGTCGGAGGGGTCCTTGCTTCCTCCGGGAGTGTCTTCGGGATCTTGGGATCTGACGAAGTAAGTGCGGAGTATGGTCGGGGCCATGGAGGGGCCTCCGTATCAGCGAGGACCGGAGGCTACTTCAGGAATTGGAGGTGGAGGAGCTGCGGGGGTTCCACAGTCCTTAAAGAACTTGGAGTCCCTAGTCCAGAGATCCGAAGGGATCTCTAGGGGGACTAGGGCCTATGCTTCGCTTAGGAGGCATGGCTTCAGGAAAGGATTGGTAGATACTGTAGTTTTTGTACTAGGGTCCCCACGGACTGTGCCAACTGTTATCGTAAAAGATTACGCTAACAGGTTTAAATAAACTATGGGATCGGAATGGCGACTAGAGAGGGGTGAATAGGCGCCTCGACACTTTCTTTCGAAGTGATGGCCTAATCCAATCACCCAACGCACCTCTCAAAACACAAATTCACGTTTCAATTCAAACAGAACAAATGTTAAGCCCAAACAGTGTCAAAAGCTGAAAAATAGCTTTGTTTCAAGATTCTTGAACAACAACACTCAAACACTCACTCTAAAGATCAAATATCAAATTAAAGAGTAACTCAGATAGTTTCAATTCAATCTCAAATGAGTTTCATTCAAATCTGAAATTTTTCGGACTGTGAATAGTAAAAGTAATTTCGGCAAAGTGTATTTGACAATATTTGTTTCAGATATCAAGAGTTCTTATCAATTTCACTTCAGTTCAGTATAAACAACTTTAGAATATGATACGCATTATGCATCCTGAAAATTTACATAACTAATCATGCAGATTCAGAGAACTTGAGAATTATACTAAAGGACAATACTATTTCTCATCCGACAACACCAACACTTAAACAAATTGTATCTGCATCACCACTGATCAAATAGCTGAAGATTAGCTGATTCTTGAAGATATGAAGCACTTACAGCAAATCCAATGCATTACGATGAACAGGGTAGTTTTCAGCAACGCTGTAGCGGGATCAACAATCGTAGAAAGATTGTTTACAATCTAGCGCTGGTATTCCAAATACTCTCGGAAGAACAATTTTGCAAGCCAAAACCAAATACTCCACAGATTCTAGAAGGCTTTAATTCCATTCAGCCCCCTAGAAAAATTCTAATTACAATTCTAAAAACTAAAAATTGAAAATACCCTATTACTAGAAGGAAAAATTACACTTGAAACCTTTTTAGTATATTTTCAGAATATACATTCGAAAAATACACTAAGAAGTACACGCTATGACACTAAAATTTTAAACTAACAAAAACCGACAAAGTAAAAACATTAAATGTTTTGACGGTTTTTAGCAAAAACCGACAAAGCCTCTCCCGATCGTCGAAGCCCGTCGTCAGTCCGTGATCTCGACCGCCAGCAAGTCTCTCCCACTCTCGATCCCTCGAGCCGCCTTGTCACTTGCACTGGCTTCCCTTTCACTGACTCGAATGACGCTTTGTCGCGATCAATCTCCAACTCGACGTCTTGTTCGACCTCCATGCGTACATCCGAGTACACTCTCGACTTCGACTAACACCCTCGACCATCTGGCATTAGACTCCCCGTCTAACCCTAATCCCGTGCCATCGACAGTTGATGAGTAACTCCAGCCTGCACACATGAGACAAACACAGACACACACACCAACTCCAACACATCCAGACTCAACTCGTGAATCCAACCTGTCAATCACTCATCATTCCTTTGAACAATAGTGACATAGATCATTATGTTCTTCAATCTCCCCCTTGATGAGTGCATTGACAACACAAGATCCAAACCAGAGTAAAAGAGAAGTTCAGCACACAAGTGACCATGAAAAGCTCTAAAGAGAGCAAAATGAGAAAACATGTCACTTGCCAAATGATAAAGCAACACAAAAGATCCTTCAAAAGATCACTAACTCATCAAAATGCTCCAAATCCTCCAAGCACTCTCCCCCTTTGGCAATGCAGACATCAAGATAGCCCTATGAGTCGAGAGAGTAAAGTGACCATGCAATGCTTCCAGAATATGAAAAAGTCCAATTACAACACAAAAACTTCATGTGACGCACAATCTGTCCTGTCTAAACTGCATGGCAAGCTTTGAATGACCATAATCTAAATATCCGTATGAGCAAGCAGTTTAAAGTTTAATCAAACAAAAGCATCACTACCCAGACTAGTGAACTAGACATGGCAAGGTAAGAAGTACAAAAGCTAGTCACAACCAAACTCGAAAAGCACATCCCACTACTAGGAGTTATAGCAAACTTGATATGTGAGAAAAGTGAAGTTTTATTTTATTCATTCATTCATTTTTTTAATGCTAGGGGTTATTTGCAAGTCAACCTTATGCTAACCGATCAAGCCAAGCCTAGGATACACCATCAGAAGCTTAAGGCATTGATCTTGGTATACACTCGATGTCCCGGTTCAAACCAAAGTGCAATGGAATGCAGTCCAGAACAAAGTAGTGCGACTATGCAAACACACCTGGATCTTTTCATGTTTATCAACACTTAAACACTTTTGATCCATTTTCAACATTTTCATTTTTCATTTTTTTCCTTTTTCAATTTGGCATTTTTTTATTTTTAGCAACCATGATCAAGTTGCATATGAGCATCCAAGTAACAAGGACAAAGCTATCAAGTTAGAAATGAATAGCAAAAGCACCCTAGCCTATTCATGCTAGAAACCAGACTTGGTGGTGACCACTTTCAATTTTTTAAAATGAAAAGCCATGCTCAACACATATAGATAGATGAATCCATTCTTAGCACAATCAAACAGTGAAAGCAGGACAGTATCGTAAAGTGCACAAGTAAGTCATGTACATGTAAAACCAATTAAACATATTTTAGAAGCATATGCATATGTACACAACTCCCCCTCACATGATGCCATGAGGATGACAAATGCCAAGCTCTCCCCTCAAAAATGCAAATCGAGAAGCATCGAGAGGCTTGGTGAAAATATCTGCAAGCTGGTTTTGAGTGTCAACAAACTGCAATTCAATATCGCCCTTTTCATTGTGATCTCTCAAAAAGTGATAACGCATGTCAATGTGTTTGGTCCTATAATGTTGTACTGGGTTGTTTGCTAAACTATGTGCAACATCTAGCGGTAGCTACATATTCAGCCTCGGCTGTAGACTGTGCAACACTAGACTGTTTGCGTGAAGACCAACACACAAGAGAAGATCCAAGAAAATGACACGTCCCAGATGTACTCTTACGATCAATCCGGCAACCAGCAAAGTCAGCGTCAGAAAAACCTCTCAAGCATAATGAAGATGATGCAGAATACCAAATGTCGAATTCAAGTGTATACTTGAGGTACCTTAAGATGCGTTTGACAGCTTGACGGTGTGATGTCCTGGGAGAAGCCTGAAAATAAGCGCACAGACACACAACAAAATGTATGGCTGGCCTTGTAGCCGTCAAGTACAGGAGGGAGCCGATCATGCTGCGGTACTCCTTCTAGTCTACCTCTTCTCCATCTTCATTTGGATCAAGAGCAATAGAAGTACCCATTGGGGTAGCAAGTGGTTTAGCATCAGACATGTCAAATCGTTTAAGCAAATCTCTCATGTATTTTGTTTGATGGACAAAAGTTCCTTGTTTGCTTTGCTTGATCTGCAAACCCAGGAAGAATGTCAACTCGCCCATCATTGACATTTCAAATTCTCTGCTCATTGAATCTGCAAACTCAGCAACAAGTGTATGAGATGAACCACCAAATATTATATCATCAACATATATCTAAACAAGTATGAAGTCTTTGCCATGCATGAGTGTGAACAACGTTTTGTCAACGGACCCTGTTGGTGTAAAGGATTACGCTAACAGGTTCTCAAAAATTAAGAACTAACAAACAAAGAGTTTGTGATGAGGACTATTTCGAGCCTCCGAATAGGATAATATCTCAAAGTAGTTCGAAGTTGTGTATTGAATAGCTGAGTATTTGATGCCTATTACAGGGTAGGAAGGGGGGTATTTATAGGTAAAAACTCTAAGGAAAAGACCTTTTTACCCCTCAATTACAACCGACATAGTGAAAACTATTCGTTACCCCGAATAGGGCTAAAATAGTAAATCTAGCTGGAGAAGATAGATAAAGCAACGTCCTGTTAGTCTTGTTGTTTCCCACTATAGAGACAGAGCCTTCGGAAGGTGTCTTCGAATAGATACTTCGAAGTACCATTTGTCTTGAAACCTTCATCATCTTGGAGATGAACACATGCTTTGAAGCTGATGAATTATCTTTGGCTGTTGATCTCTAAAGTCTTGAGGATGAAGTATTTTCCCCCAACAGTAGCCCCTCGAATACGCTTCTTCGATTTAACCTGTATGGCAGGAAAGAAGTATGCGCAAGGAATATTTTCATATTCAGGGACTTAGAGCAATTTGAAGGTGTTACAGTTATTCGAAGGGTATTTGACATCGAAGTATCTCCGATGAAAACTTCGAATTGGGACTGCTGTGTGAATGCTTCGCAGGGAAATGAACCATTATGGAGGCGGAACGTTGTGAAGAGTCGTTAATTTTGAATCGTTACCCTTCAAGTAGCCGTTAGGCTCCAAGAAAAGGTAACGGTCAAAACTTTACCATGAATTCACACCTTTCTACTTCCTGGTCCCACCTGTCAGTGATGGAAGTCGAACCTGCAATGCAAACACACGATCGAAGTGCAGTAACTAGCGGAAAGGCTATAAAAGGGGCGTCGAAGCCCACCAAATTTTTTACAGAGCTTGATTTCTGAAGCTTTCTTTCTTCAACCTCCAAATCTCCTCTCAATCCTTTGAGAAATCAAAACATGGCAAGGACCAACGCAACCGTGCCAGCGGCAGCAAGAACTCTGGCGTAGAGGCAAGCGTGGGCAGCTTCAGTAGCGGCAGCCATGGCGGGAGCTCCTGGAAGTTCTTGGCCAAAAAATCCTCGGGAGCTCCGCCCTCCATCCAAGAAGCCAATCCCGCAAAGCTTCCTCATCGGACAATCGACAAGCACGGTGAAATCTATTGAGGAGGCGGTGAACGGGAAGCTGGTCCCCGGAATGAGGACTCGGGTCCAGGGAACGGAGTCGACCCTGAATCCATGGAGCGGGGAAGTGGTAGTCTTCGAGGATTTCTTCGAAGCTCGACTGGGACTCCCTGCCATTAATTTCCTATCAGAGGTATTGGAGATGTTCCACATTACCTTGCCACAGTTGTCCCCCAACGCCATAGCAAGACTAGCAATCTTCGAATGGGCTCTTCGGGCGGAAGGATGCAAAGGAAGATCGGAGATCTTTGCCGCCACCCATGAGGCCACCTGCCAACCGAAGCCATAGGATGGACCTGGAGACACCAAGGTGCTGACGGCGTTTAGAAGTGTCAACTTCCAACTTCGCAAGGAGCATGCACAGCATTTTCCGGCGAAGGCCATCAACGACCGATGGTACACCAACTGGATCCTTCAGTGGTTTTACGCCGAAGTTGGAGAGGACTCTAGCCTCGTAGGGCCCCTTCAAGAGATCTGGTTCTGGAAGGAGGTCGAGGTTACTCCAAACCCAAGCCTGCTCTCAACGCGGCTTGGGTTGCTTTCTTCGACAGCCAGCCGTATGAGCATGCAGGATCTAGCGGAGGAATTCATCGCCCTATGGATCCCACCTCTCAGAGCCGATTGGCTGATTGCATTTCAAAACTCTTAGGAGGGAGAGCTTCGAAGCCAAGGTAAATCTTCGCACTTTCTACATTAACACATTAGAAAATAGATAACATACTTATCAAATGCTACCTGTTTTCAGCGGCTCCTTTGGCGCTAGCTCCAGAGAAGATCGCAAGGGCCACCGAACGGGTGCTCGGAGCCCCTACGGTGGTGGGAGAAACAGTGGAGGGTGGAGCTGGTGGGAAGCTGGGAACGCTTCAACAGGGTGAGGAGTGCTCTTGGAATGGAGCCTCCACCTCTACCCGACTTCGACTCGACCGGAGTGGCTCCTCGGAAGAGGAAGGCCACTACTGAGCCCTCCAAGAAGACCGCCAAGACCCCCGTCAAGAAGGGGAAGAAGACGTCGAAGCCTCCTCCTCAACCAACTCTAGTGTCTTCACCTTCCTCCTTGGGCATTCGGAGCTCGTCTTCGGAAGACTCTAGAGAAAAAGACTCCAATGTCCGAATGGGGAAGGCCCTTGAGGATTATCTTGCCGAGGATAGCGAGGACGAGTCCCAGGGCGTAGCCGGAGCTTCTTCTCAAGTAGTTGTGGTAGCAGATACAACACGCTCCCCCGAGCCCATCGCCGTGGGTTCAGAGCTTGAGGCAGCTATTCCCAACTCGCCCATGGCCGGGGTAATAGTGCCGGAGATCGGGGCATCTACGGCGACTGCACCAGAGCAGACTTCGGGGGATGACCTCGAAGAGTACCTCCGAATGTATGAAGTCCTGGAGGACCCCACAATTCTCCCTCAAGGCGCAGACAAAGGTATACTTCGAAGCTTTTGCCTTTGCAATTCCTGCAATAACTATTACACACAAATATTCACTGAATACCTTAATTTTTATAGGTGCATCAATGAGTAGCATGGCTCCGATCACCGATGGAGCTTCGGCTTCTCTTGAAGTTGAGGCTCCAGCTGACGTAGTGACTCCAACGACTGGAGCCGTCTCAGGCGAGCAGTTCCGACCGAGGGAGCAAGGATCGAAGGAGGATCTACTTTAGCTAGAGTTCCAGCTCCGACTTTCGTACCGGGGAGGGGCAAGAGTATGACGAGCTTCGGTCCCCTCCCTGCCTTAATGGCGACATCCTCCTCCAACGATCCTTCGATGAGCAACTCGGAGGAGGAGGCTGCAGTAGACGATCATCAGGCCCTATCTTGGCTCCCTCTGCTGGCTCCGTTCTTGGAGCAACTGACAGGGCTCCAACGCTTCTGGAGCCCTTGGCGGACAAAGGCCAAGAAGTCGCGAGCTCCGAATTGGTCTCCGTCTTGAGCGAAGCCAGAGCCTCGGAGCTCGATTTGGCCCTCGAAAGGGTTGCCCTTCAGGTATGCAGCATACAACAAGTGTATTCAATTAATAAATGAAATTACTTAGTGCTTACTTTGCTTTTTTGCAACAATTTGTCCTTGCTAGAGCAGTAGCGAATTCCAATGAGCTCAAAACTAATCAGCTCAAAAGGAAGGTTACTACCCTCCAGTCTGCCCTCAAGAGCTCTGAAGACAAAACACTACGACTGGAGGAGGAACTCCTCGAGGAACGGAGGGCCAGAGCCACCACCGACGAAGCACTTTCCGCTGAGAAGCAGAATAACACTGCACTCAAGGCTTCGGCTCAAGAGACCGAGGCTAAGTGTGTGGTGCTCAGAGCAGAGGTCGAGAAGCTCTGGCAAGTAGCATCAACCTCCAGCGCACAACTCGTGGAGCTCCAAGACTCAATTCAACAAGCGCTAGCTCAGAAGAGTACTTTGCTATCCAAGATGGTCGAAGTGTCTGCTGCTGCTGGGCTGGAAGCGGCGGAAGTAAAGAATGTCGCCATTGCGGAGCATACCATGGATACCCTCCGGGGTACCTTGGAATACTTCGGCACGATGTGCCCTTTGTCTTCAGCTATGGCGAGCGAGCCCCTCGAATGGAAGCTAAAGATGATCCAAGTGGCGATGAAGTTGATGATGGGCTCCGAGGTTCAGGACGGAGAGATCTCCGGACAAGTTGCTGGAATCAGAGTCCTTCGTCACATCAAAGCTCTCGGAATTTCTGTTGCTCTGGTTGGAGGTTCAACGCCTGCAGGCTTCGCCGACGAAGACTTGCTGCGTCCTTCGCTAGATGTAGCTTCTTCTTTGGAAGCTTTCTGGGCCATCTGGAAAACGGACCACAAAGTTGCAGCCAAAGTTTGGATCGACGAGCCTCGCCGGTAGAAGCAAGCTCAGACGAAGCCTCCACTTTCGACTTCGCCAGCTCTGACTCCGCCTGCTCCACCGGCTGACCCGCAGGTTTGCTTTATAGGGCGCTTAAGCATGTACAAGAAATCTTGTAAAAGCCCCTTATATGAATGAAAAGTTTATAAACGAGGAATATTTGTTTGGATTTTTATTCTTAGGTTTTATTATGCATTTCGGAGGTCGAAATCGAAGGACTCTGCCGGTAGTGGGCTGTCCTTGAAGGCTTAAGGCCCTATCGACACTCGCGCTTCTCTGTTCCTCGAGGGGATCAAGGGGAGATATTGCTCGAAGTCCACCGTGAGGTCTTCCTTTATATTAAGGAAGAGGATAAGGATGTAGCATCTTCGTCCTCCGAATATGTAGATTGGTCTGACTCAAAGTACCAAGCCGAAGACCCGACGGAGGCTAGCTCCGAAAGACTTCTGTCTTGAGCTGAACTTCAAGAGCAGCAGAAAAGACTGTGAGCTTCGAAGAAGAAAAGCACTAGGACCAAGAAGAAAGTTTTGAAGACTTCGGATTCCGAAGGCCCAAGTGGTCTTAGAAGTAGCTCTAGAGGTCGGAGGGGTCTCCGCTTCTATCTAGGCTTAGACCAAAACTTCTCTTGATGTAATACAATATGATTATCCAATTAATATGAATTGCTTGGAAGCATCTTTTTGTTGTTCCTTACTCCCCTGCCCCTCCTTGTGGGTGGGGGACCGTACGCGTTGCGATAGGGTCCGTCAGACACAATGATTGATATAACAATCTGATGCTTCGCACAACACTTGGTAATCATACTTCACTCTTTCGTAGAGTTCTTCGAACTGTACGTTCGTATTATGATGTTTATAAGTTTCGGAGGTAAGTTTACACTAATAGGCTCCAATAGTAGTCGCTTAGGACTTTAAAAGTGTTTCATTGGGCCGAAGCCTTGAAACCTTATTGTTTGGTCACCTTCGACTCTTTTACAGATGCTTCGAACCCGGAGGCCGAAAATCTGTTCTTTTAAAGTCCTTAGACTCTTCTACGGATCCTAACAAGCCGGAGCCTGGAATCCGTAGGCTGGCCACCTTAGGCCCTTTTACAGATGCTTCGAACCCGGAGGCCGGAAATTTGTTCTTTTAAAGTCCTTAGACTCTTCTACGGGTCCTAACAAGCTGGAGCCTGGAATCTGTAGGCTGGCCACCTTCGGCTCTTTTATAGATGCTTCGAACCCGAAGGCCGGAAAGCTGTTCTTTTAAAGTCCTTAGACTCTTCTATGGATCCTAACAAGCCGAAGCCTAGAATCCGTAGGCTGGACACCTTCGGCTCTTTTACAGATGCTTCAAACCCGGAGGCCGGAAATCTGTTCTTTTAAAGTCCTTAGACTCTTCTACGGATCCTAACAAGTCAGAGCCTGGAATCCGTAGGTTGGCCACCTTCGGCTCTTTTACAGATGTTTCAAACCCAGAGGCTAGAAATCTATTCTTTTAAAGTCCTTAGACTCTCCTACGGATCCTAACAAGCCGGAGCCTGGAATCCGTAGGCTGGCCACCTTCGGCTCTTTTACGGAATCCTTGAACCAATTGTTCGAAGGCCGTTTTCTGGGTTGCTTGAAAGATGCTTAACTCCGCAAGCATCTCTGTTCTCCTGATGCGTCCACCAGGAGTAAGGAATATTTGAAGAGTTAACATAATTCGAACCTCACTCTTTATTTAATTTGGAAAGGTACTTTTACAATTGATTACAAGGAGCCCCTAAGCGTAATAACGTTTAAGGTGCTCCACATGCCATGCATGTTTCAACTCTTCCCCTTCTAAATTAGCTAGTTTAAATGACCCGGGGCGCCCTGAGTATAGGATAAAATATGGTCCTTCCCATTTATTTCCTAGCTTCCCCGGAGCTATTACACTTCGCAATACCAAATGATCTGTCTTGAGCTCGTTCACTTTTATATTCAGGTCATACCATGTCTTTGTTTGGTCTTGGTACTTCGTCGAATTGGCGACAGCTCGAAGCCTTGTTTCTTTTGACAAGTCTAGTGAAGTGTTTCTCTCATCTTCATTGTCAGGTTCTACTACGTAGAGGGATCCACCTTTGAGCTCCGTAGGAGTCATGGCCTCGTCTCCGAATAGCAACCTGCTTGGAGGCTCTCAAAGGTTTCAGCTAAGTCTAGGCTATGATGGTGCTTTACAACACTCTTTATTACAATGTCATCCATATAGGCTTCGACATTTCGGCCTATTTGATGACCTAGAGCCTTAGCTATTAAACGTGAGAAGGTGGCTCCAGCATTCCGCAAGCCAAAAGGAATTCGAACATAACAAAATACTCCGAAGGGGGTTATAAAACTCGTCTTGGCTTCATCTTCGCTCATTAGCTAGACCCGATGATAACCGAAATATGCGTCTAGGAAGCTTAACAATACAGAGTCAGCCGTAGAATCCACCAGCTAGTCTATTTGGGGCATAGGGTAGGGTTCTCATGGGCATGCTTTATTCAATGACGTGGAATCAATGCACATGCGCCACTTGCCGGAGCCCTTTTTCCTAACAAAAATAGGGTTAGCAAACCACTCCGTGTGGGCTACTTCCCTGATAATGCCAACCCTTAGCAATTTTTCCACCTCCACCTTGGTGAGGTCTGCCCTCTCTGCTGATAACTTATGGAGCCCTTGGCGTACTGGCCTAGCATTCGGGTTGACAAGTAAATTGTGCTCGATAATGCTCCTGTCAACCCTGGTGATGTCTTCGTCGGTCCAAGCAAAGATATCTAAATTTTGTTTAACTACCTCCTCCAGTGAAGTAGCTATCTCCAAAGGTAGCCCCTTGCCAAATTGTATTGGGTACTCCTTGCCATCTTTCAGGATCATCTTTGTGATCACATCACCTTTTGGGCTTGGCTTTAGGGAAGGGCCCTTCGACACACTGTGCACTTACCGAGGGTCCAATGGCGGACCATGGCCATACTCCGCTCTTCGGGCTACAGCTTGGTCTCCTGAAATAGTGAGAACTCCACCTTGTGTGGGCATCTTGAGACATAAGTAGTTATGATGTGATATAGCCCCGAACTGGTTCAACATTCCCCGTCCGAAAATTGCATTATAGGCATATGGGGCGTCGACAACGTCGAAGATCACCTCCTCCACCCTGGCTAGAGGCCCCTCTCCGAAGGCAACATCGAGGCCTATCTGGCCGAGGGCATTGAGAGGAGGACCTGCGAAGCCTTGGAGTGGGTGACCTGTCAGAAGTAAGTGCCTCCGGGGAATGCACATCTGGTTGAAGGCCTAGACGAAGAGTATATCTGCGGAGCTTCTGCCATCCACCATGATCCTTCAGACTTCGACTCCTGCTATATCGGCTGAAATAACAAGGGGGTCAGCATGAGGTAATTTCACCCCCGCGGCATCATTGGAAGTAAAAGAAATAGGTACATAGGACCACTCAGGCATTTCTGCCGCTGAATTCGAGGTCCCTATGTGCCCTACTTCGCGGACATATTCTCGCCGCTGCCTTTTTGACATGTTACCGAGGGTCCCCCCTCCGGAGATGGGCAGGACCACTCGCTTGACATGATCTTGGGGATCTTCCTGCTTCAATGGTGGCATAATATTGGCCACCAGGAGCTGCATGGTGTTTCGGGGTTGCCGACTCGAGCCACGGCTTGCACGGGCTCCGAACGTACCGCTGGAGGGGCTCGGTCCGAAGTACCTCGCCCTGAGCTTCGTCCTAGGTATTCACACAACAGAAGAAGCTTTGGCGCCTGTCAGCTACTCTTTCTTGGGGCTTCGAAGTACCAGCCTTGAAACCTTGTGCCTGTTGAAAGTTTACAGGCGTCTTTGGGGCGGAGGTTGCAATGTTTAACACCTCAGAGCGGAAGTGTTTCTTTCCCCGCCTATGATCGTTAAAACAACTAACAAGGGGGGCTTGCATAGAGGTTGGACTTTGGGCTCCGTCTTCACTTCTCGAAGGGCTGGTGCAGGTGTTGCAGTTCATCGGAGGCAGTCTTCCTCTGCCTTGGCATACTGTTCGAAGTATGCCATCAGTTGTGCCACAGATGACACCGGTTTCCATTGAAGCTTGCTGAGGAGATTTGGGTTCAAAACCCCTTCGCGCGCGGCATCGACTACCGAAGAGGTAGACAAGCCTTTGATCTAAGACTTGGTGTGGGCGAAGCATGTGAAATACTCGCGAAGAGTCTCCCCCGCTCGCTGCTTCACCTGAAAACAGACTCCCGGTCGACATTGGGGCTACAAATGTACCCTAGAAGTTGCTTACAAACTTCCTTTTCAGCTGCTCCCAAGACTTGATCGATCCTGGCTTTAGATACCAGAACCATGGGAGAGCTACACCTTCAAGTGCGAGGGGGGAAACACTTCGCCATAGTGTTACACACCCCTACACTGGCTTCTATTGCCAAAGCATACGAACGAGAGAACTCTCCGAGGTCAGACCCCCGGAGTATTTGAGCAGCTTCGAGGCCTTGAACCTAGGGTCAAAGGGCACTTTCTATAGGTCCGGATGCAACGGAGACTCGTCATCGAAGGATGCATTCTTGGCTTCCTCCAGGACTTGGAGAGCTTCGGGGAGATCACCAGGACTGCCATCTTGAGGCCCTTCCAAGCATGAGTGAAGGCTTGGGAGCAAAGTCGATCAGCGACCTCTTGCCTCCACCTTGCTACTTCTTGCTAAAATCGCGCTACTTGGATAGCTGCGTCTTCAGGAAGGTCTTCATCTCCTTTGGAGGGGAGCTCCGGGTCTCGAGAATTGGTGTAATCGGTTTGGAGCACCGTGGGAGTGCCTCGGGGGCCTCTGGGTGCTCGACGTCCGGCGACCCTTCGGGGGTCAGTGGAATGACTGAGGGTCCTGCACCATTGGTCTGAGGGGACCTTCGAGGAGGATTAGAGGCTAGGCTCCGCTTGGGAGGCATGGATAACGAAGATGAGGTCCGAAGACTGAAGACTTTGATTGGTTTGGGAAGGCGAGGAAAGGCCTTCGAGCTGCACTAGGAAGCCCCTTACCAAAGGGTGCGCGAAATCTTGAGACTCTGAAGCTCCCTCCACAAGTGCTCTTTGAAGTGCAGTCAGCGGCAGAGAACTAGCTTTTAGAACTAGGTTCCCCACGGACTGCGCCAATTGTTGGCGTAAAGGATTACACTAACAAGTTCTCAAAGATTAAGAACTAACAAATGAAGAGTTTGTGATGCGGACTATTTTGAGCCTCCGAATAGGATAATAGCTCAAAGTAGTTCGAAGTTGTGTATTAAATAGCTGAGTATTCGATGCCTATTATAGGATATGAAGGGGGGTATTTATAGGTAAAAACTCTAAGGAAAAGACCTTTTTACCCTCAATTACAACCGACATAGTGGAAACTATTCGGTACCCCGAATAGGGCTAAAATAGTAAAATCTAGCCGAAGAAGATAGATAAAGCAACGTCCCGTTAGTCTTTCTATTTCCCACGGTAGAGACGGAGCCTTCGGAGGGTGTCTTCGAATAGATACTTCGAAGTACCCTTCGTCTTGAAACCTTCATCATCTTGGAGATGAACACATGCTTCGAAGCTGATGAATTATCTTTGGCTGCTGATCTCTAAAGTCCTGAGGATGAAGTATTTTCCCCCAACATACCCCATCTTGTACCCATGCTCGATCAAGAATGTCCTCAGGCGGTCGTACCAGGCCCTTGGTGCTTGTTTGAGCCCATATAATGCTTTGCGAAGTCTAAACACTCTATGGGGGTACTTGGGATCCTCAAATCTAGGAGGCTGCTTGACATAAACATCCTCACCAATGAAACCATTCAAAAACGCGCTTTTCACTTCCATTCAAAAAAGTTTAAAACCGCGCGAAGAGGCAAAAGCGAGCAAGATCCTAATGGCCTCAAGTCGAGCTACCGGTGCAAAAGTTTCTCCAAAATCAATCCCCTCGACTTGAGTATACCCTTGCACCACTAGTCTAGCTTTGTTTCTCACCATCGCCCCGTCCTTCCCCTATTTTTTTTTTGAAAATCCATTTTGTACCAATTAAATGAATGTTAGGGGGTGGATCAACGAGAAACCAAACTTGATTTCTTTCAAAATTTTCAAGCTCCTCATGCATGGCATTGACCCAACTCGCATCAGACAAAGCATGACTAACATCTAATAGTTCAAAATCGCAACAAAAGCAGAATCAACAAAATGAGCGTGAGATCGGGTTACTCGTTCATTCAGCTCGCCAATGATTTGCTCTAGGGGATGCATTCTTTGAATACGAAGTGGTGTTTCTCTCTGCGATAGAATTCTCCCCCTCAACTCTTACTGAAGTTTGCTCCAGACTCTCAGAAGTGGAATCTTCAGGTCCTGTAGTCGAAGTAGTCAAAGCTTCTAGAGTCGCCGTAGAAGGAGGTAGTGGAACAGCCTTAGGATCTTCATCGTCTGATGGATCTTCTTCCTCAAAAAGTGTTTCACTCATATCGTGTTCACTTGCAAATTCAAAGTTAGGACTACACATGGAGAAGTTTCATCAAAAGTTACATCACAAGATTCAATCAATGTGTTAGTTTCAAGATTAAAAACACGATAAGAGTGTCCATGTAAAGAATAGCCCAAAAAGATTCCATCAGATGCGCGCGCTTCAAATTTATCCAAATTACCTCACTTTAGGATGAAGCAACGGCATCCAAACACTTTGAAGTGAGTGACCTTGGGCTTCCTCCCAAAGCAAAGTTCATAAGAAGTCACATTCAACAAAGAGCGCAAAAAGATCCTGTTGGAGATGTAACATGTTGTACTCATGGCTTTAGCCCAAAATTTTCTAGGAGTCCTGTGCTCATTTAGCATCATCCTAGCCATCTCCACAGAGTACGATTCTTCCTCTCAACCACACCATTTTGTTGAGGGACTCTCGGTGCATAAAATTGATGTTCAATTCCATGTTCACGACAAAAATCTGCAAAAGAGCTATTTTTGAACTCAGTGCCATTATCGCTTTGAAGAGCCTTAGTGCACCAGGGAGTTCATTGAATAGCCTCAGCGCTAAGCTCTGAAAGTGCATGAATACTTCATCCTTGCTTACGAGAAAGAAAACCCAAGAGTAACGAGAATAGTCATCAACAACAACAAGCACATACCATTTGCCGCCTACAGAGCTAACCCAGGATGGTCCAACTGTATCCATATGTAAAGCTCACTGGGTCGCTCAGTCATCACCATATTTATGGGATAATGCGAGGCAACAACCATTTTACCAAGACGACAAGGGGCACAAATGAGGTTCTTCTCAATTTTTAGCTCGGGCAATCCTCGGATGAGTCCTAGGGCACTCAATCTCACAAGCAAATCAAAACTCATGTGCCCTAGTCTCCTATGCCACATCCAAAGCTCAGAGGACGGTTCTGCTAAAAGGACAACGAGAAGAACCAAAAGACATAGTGAAATCAGCCCCAAAAATTCTTCCTACTCTTAAGATTTTGCAAATGAAAGCTCTAGAGGAATCAAGCACAAAAGAAGCATCGCGACTGAAATGAACCTCAAAACCTTCATCGAGCAATTGTGAAACAGAGAGGAAATTGTAATCCAAATCCTCAACCAAAGCAACATTAGATAGAGTGAAATTTTCATTAATTCTGATCATACCTTTGCCCTTCACTATACTCTTGCGATTGTTTCCAAATGTGATGTTCTCGCGCTGCCTGGCTGAGGTGAAACTGGAGAACCATGAAGAATTCCCGGTCATGTGTCGTGAACACCCGGAATCAATGATCCACTTGTCCTCCAGCCTCCCAAGACTCCCCTAAGTAGAGAAGTAAAATCTCGAGTACTCAACGTTGGGTTTAGAGATAAGATGCTTAGGTATCCAGCGCTGAACAACTCGAGGAGTATGTAAAGCAGGAGACTGTGTGCGATGAGAACCATACTGAACATGTGGTCTCCTCGCAATTCGCTGAGGTCTCCTAAAGTAATTAGGACCAAAGTGCCTACGTGGTCTATCATCATACGATGTACGATATACACCACGATGGGCATAGCTACTCATATAGCTGTAAGGAGCCTCATAATCAGTATAAGTAGTATAATGATAGTCATGCATATCAAATGAGAATGAGAATGTAAAGCATAAGCACGATGTTCATGTTTCATGCATCTATAGCAAAAACCAACCAAGTGTCCTACATGATGGCAATAAGTACAATGGAAACTTTCTTTTGTGTAGGTTTATGGGTTTCTGGAGCGAACCTCACAGTTTTCCTTGGTTTTGCTTTGAGTCTGTCTTAAGTGAAGAAATGATTACCTATTTGGGTTGGGGAGGATCTTTGGCTTTTTGTGGAGTGTCTAACTGGGCTCTCTCTTTCTCAAGGGTAGTAGGTAGAGTGAACACTGTTTGGATCGGGGTACTAGATGAAGTTCTCTCATAACCTAACCCAAGAGCTAACCCTGCCCTATCAGCGCACATTTTAGTTTTATCTAAAAGCAGATCCAACTTCCCTTTCCCCTCTTTGCATTTACTACCATGGAAAGCAGATAATCATTCTCACACTTCAGCTTCTCTCCTTGCTCTCTAGCAAAACTGAGTTGGTCCTTCAGGGTGACACAGGTCGGACAAGTCGGCTGCACATCCTTCGAACACTCAGCACTCTTCAATCTAGCCTTTAGCTCATCGATATGTTGTCTCTCAGACTAACACTCTCTATCAAAAGGGTGCAGTTTAAGCATTCATCGATGGCATCGGGTTTAGACTCCACCACCATTAGTTGCTTCTGAACACTTTCAAGCTTTTCAATGTTTTAGCATGGATCAAACGCAACTGAGCAAGTTCATCCATCAAAATAGACATGACTCACAATTAGCAATTTCAGATTTAGATTTCAATAAAGCAAGTTCAATAGACAACGATTCAATTTTAAGCTTTTGTTCTTTTCTTTCTTTTACAGCAAGTTTGAGCAGTCTATCTGTGAAATCATAGCATCATGAAGTTGATCGTTTTTCACAAGTAATTCATCAAGGGATAGACTAACCTCAGATATGTTGGGTTCATCGCTGCTTTGCTTGTCGTTGGCCATGAAGTAGAGGTCGTTGAAGTCCTTCATCTTTTCTTTCTTCTCATCATTCTTGTCTAGTTCATCTTCATCAGAACTGGGATCTTCGCTCGAGGTGTTGTCGATGTCGCTAAGTGCTACCACGAAAGCCCGAGCCATTTTTTTCGCCACCTTTCCTCTTTTGCCTTTGTAGAATGGTTTTTTATCTTTTTTTCTGATATTTTTGTTCGTGTTCATTTTTGGCTTTTAGTTTTGGGCAGTTGGCTTTAATGTGATTTAGATCACCACACTCGAAACGCCCTCGAGAGCCTCCTCTCCTCTGATCTCTTCTATCATTTATAGAATCGAGTGAACTTTTTGACTATGAGAGCAAGCTCTTCATCGTCTAATGTGTCCACTTGCTCCTTTGTGATAGAGACCAAAGAAGACAAGGCAAATTCCCCAGAAAAAGCACACACACCAGACATGCTACCTCCAGTTGAGGTGCCACTATCGGAACCGGAAACTAGTGCCATGGATTGTGGCAAAGAGCTCTCAATCCCAGAACGAGATGCCTTGGCGATCTCGGTGGACTTAAGCTTACTGAAAAGTTCATCACATGTCAAATTATCAAAGCTAGCAGATTCTTCAATGCTAGAGATCTTAACTTCCCATATGCTACGATCCAGAGCATAGAGAAGTTTGATCGCTCGGTCATGATCTGAATAAGCTAACGTCCCAATGGATCACAAGTTACTAACAATGCTATCAAAGCGAGCAAACAAAGCATCAACAGATTCGGCAGGGCCCTACACGAACATTTGGTATTCTTGATTATATGTGTTTTGCCTTCTAGCCTTAATATGTGATGTGCCCTCATGAAAAGTACTCAATGTCAACCAAATCTCTCGAGCAGTACGAAGGTGCTGAACCCTGTCGAACTCGTTGTGACTCAGACTGATAAAAAGAATGTTTCTAGCCTCGCTATTACATTCATATTGAGCCTTCTCAGTCTCTGAGGTACGAGTTTCAGGGATCGTGTACTAGGATGCAACAATGTCCCATATCGCACTTCCTTGGCTAAACAAATAAGCCTCCATGTGCACCTTCCAATAGGCATAGTCTCGATCATCAAACATAGGGATCTTTGTATTTCGTTCCATGTCTCCAAAGGATCACAATCGGTAAAGGTCAACTCGTGATCAAACCAGCTCTGATACCATTGTGGGATCGGAAAAAGTGACTAGAGGGGGTGAATAGGTGCCTCGACACTTTCTTTCAAAGTGATGGCCTAATCCAATCACCCAACGCACCTCTCAAAACACAAATTCACGTTTCAATTCAAACAGAACAAATGTTAAGCCCAAACAGTGTCAAAAGCTCAAAAATAGCTTTGTTTCAAGATTTTTGAACAACACTCAAACACTCACTCTAAAGATCAAATATCAAATTAAAGAGTAGCTCATATAGTTTTAATTCAATCTCAAATGAGTTTCATTCAAATCTGAAATTTTTCGGACTATGAATAGTAAAAGTAATTTCAGTAAAGTGTATTTGACAATATTTGTTTCAGATTGCAAGAGTTGCTTATCAATTTAACTTCAGTTCAGTATAAACAACTTCAGAATATGATATGCATTATGCATCCTGAAAATTTACACAACTAATCATGCAGATTCAGAGAACTTGAGAATTATAATGAAGGACAATACTATTTCTCATCCGACAACACCAACACTTCAACAAATTGTATCTGCATCACCACTGATCAAATAGCTGAAGATTAGCCGATTCTTGAAGATATGTAGCACCTATAGCAAATCCAGTGCATTACGATGAATAGGTAGTTTTCGGCAATGCTTGTAGCGGGATCAACAATCGCAGAAAGGCTGTTTACAATCTAGTGTGGTATTCCAATACTCTCGGAAGAACAATTTGCAAGCCAAAATCAAATTGAATTCTATTTTCGAATGTTCTAACTGCCAGGTTCGGCCATGGAGATGGGGATATTTATATCCACTGTTGGCGTAAAAGATTATGCTAAAGGTTCTCTAAGATTAAGAACTAACAACAATGAATTTGTGTTGAGAACTATCTCAAGCCTCTGAATTGGATAGATAGCTTAAGTAGTCCGAATTGTGCATTGAATAGCTGAGTATTCGATGCCCATTACAGGGTAAGAAGGGGGTATTATAGGCAAAAAGTCTAAGGAAAAGACCTATTTACCCCCTCAATTACAACCGACATAGTGGAAACTATTCGGTACCCTGAACAGGGTTAAAATGGTAAAATCTACCCGGAGTAAGTAGATAAGCCAAACATCTTATCAGACTTGCAGTTTTGCACCGGAGCTTCATAGCTACGGAGGGTACCTTCGGATTGTAAAGTCGCAGCACTCTTCGGCTTAATAAACTCCACCAACTTCGAGCATAAGCTCGGAGCTTCGAAGCCGATAAGTTTATCTTGACTATCAATCTCTAAGTCCTGAAGGTGGAGTATTTCCCCCAATAGTAGCCCCTCGAATTACGCTTCTCCGATTTTAACCTGTATAGTAGGAAAGCAGTATACGCAGGAATATTTCATATTCGAGACTTAGAGAAATTTGAAGGCGTTATAATTATTCGAAGGGCCTCTGGCCCCGAAGCATCCGGGCAACCGCCTCGAACCAGAACTGTTGTGTGAACGCTTCGTGAGAAAGAGAACAGTTGCGGAGTTTAAACGTCGTGAGGAGCCGTTAATCTGGAGTCATTACTCTACAAGTAGTCGTTATGCTCTCGAAAAGGTAACGGTCGAAATTTACTGTGGACTCACACCATTTCGCTTCCTGGGCCCACCTGCCAGCGACGGAAGTCGAACCTATAATGTGAATGCAATCGAAGCGTAACAACTATCAGGAGGCTATAAAGGGGAATCGGAATTCACCAAGAACTTTTACCATGCTCGACATCCGAAACTTACTCTCTTCAACCTCCAAATATCTCAACTTCCCGAGCGATCGAGCTATGGCGAGGACCCAACCACACCATGACAGTGGCAGCGGGTACTTTGGCGTAGAAGCAGGCTTGGGCGGCTTCAGCAGTAGCGGCAATGGCGGGGGCTCTAGGAGATGTTTGGCCCAAGAACCCTCGAGAGCTCCGCCCTCCATCCAAGAAGAAAATCCCCCAAAGCTTCCTCATCGGCCAGTCTACAAGCACCGCAGAGTCCATAGAAGAAGCCATGGATAGGAAGCTAGGGCCCGAATGAGGACTCTGGGTCCCCGAAACAGAGTCAACCCCAAGGCCACGAAGTAGAGAAGTTGTAGTCTTCGAAGCTTCTTCGAAGCGGGTCTGGGGCTCCCTGCCATCAACTTTTTATCAGAGGTACTAGAAATGTTCATAGTACCTTGCCTCCACTGTCTCCCAATGCATCACACGGTGGCCCTCTTCGAATGGGCGCTTTCGAGCTAAAGGATGCGAAGGACGATCAGAGGTCTTCGCCACCACTCACGAGGCGTATCTGCCAGCCGAAGCCAAAAATGGCCCCGGGACACACCAAGGTGATAACCGCCTTCGGAAGTGTTAACTTCCAGCTGCGGAGCGGAGCACGCTCAGCACTTTCCAGTGAAGGCCATCAACGACCGATGATACACCAACTAGATCCTACGGTGGTTCTACGCTGAGGTCGGAAGAAGATTCCCCCTTCGCCGGACCTCTTCAAGAAATCGGTTTTTGGAAGGAGGCGGAAGTCACCTCGAAACCTAGCCTGCTCTCAATGCGGCTAGGCTATTAACTCTCAATCGCCAGTCGCATGAGCATGGTGACCTAGCCGAAGAGTTTATCGCCGCTCCGAATTCCACCTCTTGGGGCTGACTGGCCAATAGCATGCCCAAAACGCTCGGAGTTGTGAGCTTCGAAGTAGGTAAGCCTTCGAATTTCCTGCAATAATATGTTAGAAGAAAATAACCTACTTATAATATGCTACATTTTTTCAGTGGCTCCACTGGCTTTAGCTCCAGAGCAGATAACAAGAGCCACCGAACAGGTGTTTGGAGCCCTACGGTGGCGAAAGGCAAAAAAGACTAGAGCTCGTGGGGAGCTGGGAACGTTCCAACGGAGTATGGGGGCCCTCAGAATGGCGCCTCCTCCTTACCAGACTTCAACCCAATCGGAGAGGCCCCGGAAAAGAAAAGTGGTCGCCGAGCCCTCGAAGAAAGCCGGCAAGACCCCCATCAAGAAAGGGAAGAAAGTAGTCAAAATTCCTCCTCAGCTGACCCTAGCATCCTCTGCTTCATCCCTGGGCATTCGGAGCTCAGCTCCGGATGACTCTGGGAACAAAGGCTCCGAAAGCAAGGGCTCCGACGCCCAATTGGCAAAAGACTTTGAGAACTATCTTCTTGATGACAACGAAGACGAAGCAGTGGCCACAACCGAAGCTTCTGCTCAAGAGGCTGCGGAGGCGGACACGGCGCACACTCCTACACCCGTCGCGAGTTCGGAGCTAGAAACAGCTATCCAACTCACTTGTGGCTGGGGTGATAACAACGGAGGTCGAGCCACCGGCAGCAACTACACCGAGAGGACTTCGGGGAACGACCTCGATGAGATTCTCCGGATGTACGAAGTCCTGGAGGACCCTACAATTTTACCTCAAGGCGCCTCCGAAGTAACTTCGAAACTTTTGCCTTTGTCAATTCCTGCAACAGTTATTACCCGGAAATGTTCACCAAGTACCTCAATTGTTGTAGGTGTCGAAGGGTAAATAGCCCCGGCCGCAGACGAAGCTCCAGCTTCTCCCAGAGTTGCGGCTCGATGGACACCTGGCTCCAATGGACACCCCAGCTCCGGCGGTGGGAGCCATCTCCGTCGAAGCAGTTCTGGCCGAAGGGACACCAGTCGAAGGAGGATCTACCTCCGCCAAAGTGCTCCTCCGGCCTTCGTACCAGGAAGGGGAAAAAGCATGACAGTCTTGGACTCCCTTCCACGATGATGACGCCTTCTTCCAACGAGCCTTCGGCGAGTAACTCAGAAGAAAAGGTGACTGCAGATGAGCCAGGCTTTGTCCTGGCTCCCTTTGTTGGCTCCCTCTTGGAGCAACGAACGGGCCTCGGGCGCTTCTGGAGCCCTTGGCGGAGAAAGGCCAAGAAGTCGTAAACTCCGACTTAGTCTCCGTCTTGAGCGAAGCCAGAGCCCGGAGCTTAATCTAGCCCTCGAAAGGGCTACCCTTCAGGTATACAAAGTACCACAAATATCTTTAATTGACAAATGTAACTACTTGGTACTTACTTGCTCTTCTTGCAGCAATTTGTCCTTGCTAGAGCGGCAGCGACTTCCAAAGTCGAAACCAACCGGCTCAAGAGGAAGGTTACCACCCTCCAATCCGCACTCAAAGACTCCAAAGACAAAACACTTCGGTTGGAGGAAGAGCTCCTTGAAGAACGGAGGGCTAGGGCCGCCACCGACGAAGCCCTTCGGCTCGAACAGCAGAGTAGCGGAACGCTCTAAACTTTGGCCCAAGAAGCCAAAGCGAAGCCGAGTGCTTGGTGCTCCGAGCGGAGGTGGAGAAGCTCGGTAGGCGGCAGCTACTTCGAGTGCTCAACTGGTAGAACTCCAAGGCTCGCTCAAACAGCAATGGCTCAGAAGAGCAGCTTGCTTTCCGGATGCTGAAGTATCTGCTGCTGCTGCGGGCTAGAGGCGACAGAGACGAAGAATGCACAATAGCGGAGCGTACCTTGGATGCCCTTCATGGTACCTTGGAATATTTCGGCACCATGTGCCCTTCGTCTTCTACGGCGTGAGCGAGCCCCTCGATCGAAAGCTGAAGAGGATTCAAGTGGCGATGTGCTGATGATGGGTCCGGTGTCCGGTATGGAGAGATCTCCGGACAATGTGCTGGAATCGGAGTCCTCCATCACCTCGAATCCCTTGGGATTTCTGTCGCTCGGTTGGGGGTTTGACACCCGCAGGCTTCGCCGACGAGAGCTTGTTGCGTCCTTCGCAGGATGTAGCCTCGGCTTGGGAAGCTTTCTGTCAATCTGGAAAATGGACCACAAGGTTGCAACCAAAGCTTGGATCGACGAGGCCCATCGGCAAAAGCAAGCGCAAACAAGGCCTCCGCTTCCAGCTTCGCCGGCTCCGACACCTCCTGCTCGACCGACCTGCAGGTCTAGTCTTATAGGGCATTTAAATATGTATAGGAAATCTTGTAAAGCCCCTTGGATTAATGAACGAAAAGTTTATAAACGAAGAACTTGTTTGAATGTTATTCTTTTAGGTTTTGCCATGTCCTTCGGAGCTGACTTTGAAACTGGAAATTAACGAAGGACTCCGTCGGTAGTGGTAGTCCTTGAAAGCTTAAGGCCTTACGCCACTCACGCTTCTCTGTTCCTCACGGAGATCAAGGAGAGATAGCACCCGAAGTTTGCCACGAAGTCTTAACTTATATCAAAGAAGAGGAAAGGGAAAAAACATCTTCATCCTCCGAGTACGTAGATTGGTCTGACTCGGAGTATCAGCTGAAGACCCTACCGAGGCTAACTCTGAAAGGCTTATGACTTGGGCCAAACTTCAAGAGAGAGCAAAAAAACTGCGAGCTTCGAAGAAGAAAAGAAGCACTCGAACTAAAAAGACAGTCTCAACGGCTTCGAGCTCCGGAGGTCGAAGTAGCCTTAGAAGTAGTTCTAGAGGCCGAATGGGTCTCGATTTTATCTAGGCTTAGACCAAAATTCTCTTGATGTAAAAGTATGATTATTCAATTAATGTGAATTGCTTCGAAAGCATCTTGTTGTTCCTACTCTCTGCCCTCCTTGTGGGTGGGGGACCATGCACTGCGATAGGGTCCACCGGACACAATGATTTTTAGAACAATATGTGCTTCGCACAACACTCATTAATCATACTTTACTTTTCATAGAGTTCTTCGAACTATACGTTCGTATTATGATGTTTGTAAGTTTCGGAGCTGAATTTATACTTGCAAGCTCCTATACAGTCGCTTAAGACTTTAAAAGTCTCATTGGCCGGAGCCTTGAAACCTTATTACTGGTCACCTTCGACTCTTTTACAGATGCTTCGAACCCGGAGGAGAAATCTGTTCTTTTAAAGTCCTTAGACTCTCTACGGATCCTAACAAGCTGGAGCTGGAATCAGGCTGGCCACCTTCGGCTCTTTAAGATGCTTCGAACCGGAGGCCGGAAATCTGTTCTTTTAAAGTCCTTAGACTCTTCTACAGATCCTAACAAGCCAGAGCCTAGAATCCATAGGCTGGCCACCTTCGGCTCTTTTACAGATGCTTCGAACCCAGAGGCTGGAAATCTGTTCTTTTAAAGTCCTTAGACTCTTCTACGGATCCTAACAAGCCGAGCCTAGAATCCATAGGCTGGCCACCTTGGCTCTTTTACAGATGCTTCGAACCCGAGGCCGGAAATCTGTTCTTTTAAAGTCCTTAGACTCTTCTATGGATCCTAACAAGCGGAGCCTAGAATCCGTAGGCTAGCCACCTTCTCTTTTACAGATGTTCGAACCCGGAGGCCGAAAATCTGTTCTTTTAAAGTCCTTAGACTCTTCTACGGATCCTAACAAGCTAGAGCCTGGAATCCGCAGGCTGGCCACCTTCGGCTCTTTTACAGATGCTTCAAACCGGAGGCCGGAAATCTGTTCTTTTAAAGTCATTAGACTCTTCTACGGATCCTAACAAGCCAGAGCCTAGAATCCGTAGGCTAGCCACCTTGGCTCTTTTACAGATGCTTCGAACCGGAGGCCAGAAATCTGTTCTTTTAAAGTCCTTAGACTCTTCTACGGATCCTAACAATCGGAGCCTAGAATCCGAGGCTGGCCCCTTCGGCTCTTTACAGATGCTTCGAACCGGAGGACGGAAATCTGTTCTTTTAACGTCCTTAGACTGTTCTT